>OZ007574.1:52196506-52289006 GCA_963931925.1 Onchidella celtica | reverse complement strand
AAGACTAGGGTGTATTGAAATTTGCGGTTTGGGGGGGGGGGGGGGGGGGATTTGGAGATTGGGGAGGGGGACTAGAAGTTTCAGGATTTGAGATGTGACGGAAATTTGGGTATGGGGATATTAGGGATTTTTTGGAAGGGACGGAATTTTGGGAGATGGGAAGTGGGATCTAGGCCTTCTCTCTCTCTCTCTTTCTTTCTCTCTCTGTCTGTCTGTCTGTCTGTCTCTCTCTCTCTTTCTCTCTCTCTCCCTCTCTCTCTCCCTCTCTTTCTGTCTCTCTCCTTGTCTCTCTTTCTGTCTCTCTCCCTCTCTGTCTCTCTCTCTCTCTCTCTCTCTCTCCCTTATTCATTCTCTCTTTCTCCCTTATTTATTCTTCAACCTCTCTCTCTCTCTCCCTTATTTATTCTTCAGTCTCTCTCTCTCTTTCTCTCTCTCTTTCTCTCTCTCTCTCTCTCTCTCTCTCTCTCTCTCTCTCTCTCTCTCTTTCTCTCTCTCTGAAGGTGCTGAAATCACATCGTGACGCCCCAGTACTGCTTTATTTTGCCGTCCGCTTTTTACATAAACCAGCCAAGTATCCTGTCAATGTTTTAGATCTATAATTACACGGTGCCAATAGTTTCGAGCCGTGCTGAAGAACAACTGGAAACATAGGATACCGAAACGCTTCAAAACGTCAAATTCCGTCCGTCGTCTTGCGCGCGTATCATCCATGTCAAAAATGCAACAATTCACACCACACCCCTTCATAATTTAACGAAAAAGACTAGTGCAACAGAGCTCTGTGAGTAGTACTCACCATGCTAATACGCAAGGCAAATTGTGGACAAATAGTGAAAGAAAGAATGGTCCATCTTGCTATTCTGTCTCGGAAACAACAATGGAAATTACTGTTGCCGAAACTTATGATTTTTCTTGGATTTGGGGGGTTAAGTTGGGATCTTTGCGTTTATTTAAAGATGATGGGATTTTTCAGGCTTTTGTATATTGTTACAATTTCTTTGTAAAACACAAAGTTCACAAAATTACCTTTCCACCCACAGTACCGTTTACGACTTAAAAGATGAATCAAGCCGAATGGGCTATGGATCAGTTTAGAATTGCCTGCGCGAGAGGATCTTTTGCGAAATCTACGAGATAATCTCTGACATCGCTTAGTTTAAATTCAGTGCATAACGAAATTGAAATTTTAAATGCAAAGTTTTGGTTGGTGAAAATCTTGGGATTTTTTAAACAGAATTTTTCCGGATCTTGAAAATCATTCGGATTTTTTGAAAACGCTGACGGCAATCCAAATTTTTAATCGTATTTTAATTGGCGGATCGAGATGACGATGTTTTCCCCGATTCAAACTGTCGAAATTGTGAACAAATCAGAATGTAATGGCTTTGTGTCTGTTCATATAAATCTGTGCATAAACAGGTAAGTTAATGTCCATCTATCTACCAATTTTCATATTCTTTCAATGATTAGTATTGGAACGTATTTAGGTCTTTACTTTAGGAGATTCGCTGCCCTTGGCATTTACACCTCGCGTTTCTTCCTTTTATTTTTCTTGTTTTTGTTTCTGTGTGTTGTTTGTGGTAGGGATTCGGTTTTTTCTAGAATTTGCCAGGGCAACAGCATTGTTCGGCATGCTCTTCACGACGTTCAGCTGCCAAGGTATCTTTAACATGCTCAGTGTGCACGCGGGTCCTCCGAGTTTTTCATCCTTACACGAGAAGACAAGGTGCTCGATCCTACCTACTAGAGGATCAGGGACAGAATTTTTTTTTCCCCCTCAAAAATTCCAACATGCCTGCACCGACCGGGGATCGAACCTGGTATCTTAGGCATGAAAGGCGGGCACCTTGTCTCTAGACCACTGTGCCAACGAGTAGTGTCGGGGCCTTTTCGCTAAACACATTAATTTGTGGGCCTAGTTTCATTATAGTAAGAGAGAGATATGGTCATATTACCGTCGCATAACAAGGTGTATTCTGTCATTCCAGTGAAATTCATGAACATTTGTGAGTGTGCATGAGAAAATCCACAATAAGTCGGCAGAGCTGATTTTGAGAAAAACGGCTTTGAAGTGAAAATATAGGTCCGACACAAGCTTCCAACTTGGCTGTTGCTTAGGGGACCGTGGCACGTTACAGTGTAAACTGTAGATGAGCAGTGAACACTACTCACTATGATCTCTATAACGGCTTAGTTATTAGACTACGGTCTCCTAACAGCAATCACTCCAACATACTTGGTCAATTAGCTATTGCCACTTTTAGGATTAAATGTCGTTTTCTCAAAAATCTTGTTTTATTAGGGTCACTGACTTCATTTTATCAGAAATGTTTTGTCTTTTATTATCTGTACAGAACTCAAAATGTCATGTTGCCGACTTATCGTGGATTTTCTCATGCACACTGACATTTCTTACCTCTGGCAATAGATCGCGACCTTAGTTCTTGTTGGTTCCAACTCCACATTTTGCGCAACTGAGAAATTCGACGTTAAACGTTTGCGACTTTAGTACTGTCCGAGACACAGAATACCGAGACGGACCATTCCTTTTCTCACCATTATGTTCACAACTTGCACGCGTATAAACGCGGTGGGTACTACTCGCAGACCTCTGTGGTACTAGTCTTTTTGTTCAGTTATGAAGGGGGTGTGGTGCGAATTGTTGCACTGTTGACATGGATGATACGCGCCCAAGTCGACGGGCGGAATTTGGCAAATTGACCCTCCCGGTACCGTGTGTCTCGGGTATTATGATAAGAAGTTATACAAAAATTGGAACTGAGAAACAGCTTGATAAGTGCCAAAACGCACTCTAAATAAGTGTCAAAGTGTACAGTTGTTATACCTCTCCTACATACTAAAAGATCTCCAGTTTTTTTTTCAGAAAATGGAAATAGAACAAACATGAATTAAGGTTTGCAAGAGTTGACAGTGTTGGCAAAAGTTCTACCACTAGCGGAAGTATAACCATAAAATTTTGTTGGCGCTGTTTCTTGAAACACTCTGATACAGAGATGTAAAAAAGGCAGCACTTAGATGACGAACAGTTTGGGATTGTATATTCCTGTACACGCATAAGGATCACAAGGAGTGTCAATGAAAATTTTGTCAGCGTGAAATGGGTGTGGAAAGTGATACGCGCTATGGGAGTTGTGTCAGAGAGTGGAGGATAGAGATGGAGAAAGATGGACAGACAAGAAACCTACAAAAAAGTGTAGTGCGAGACAGATTATGAAATGGAGGAAAGGTGGGTTGAGAGAGAGAGGGTTGGGGGGGGGGAGAATGAAGAATGCATAAGAAAAGAGTGAGAGAGAGAGAGGGAGAGGGAGAGTGAGACGGACAGACAGAGAGAGACGAGAGTGGAAAGAGAGAGAGAGGGGGAGAGACTGAAGAATGCATAAGAGATAGTGAGAGAGACAAAGGGTTGATTGATAGATAGAGAGAGAGAGAAAAGGTTTGATAGATAGATGGAAAGATATATACATAGAGAGAGAGAGAGAAAGGGGCTGATAGATAAATAAAGAGAGAGAGAGAAAGGGGTTGGTAGATAGAGAGAGAGAGAAAGAGAAAGGGGTTGATAGATAGAGAGAGAGAAAAGGGGGCTGATAGATAAAGAGAGAGAGAAAGGGGTTGGTAGATAGAGAGAAAGAGAGAAAGGAGTTGATAGAGAGAGAGAGAGAGAAAGGGGCTGATAGATAGATAAAGTGAGAGAGAGAGAGAGAGAGAGAGAGAAAGGAGTTGGTAGATGGAGAGAGAAAGGAGTTGATAGATAGATAGAGAGAGAGAAAGGGGTTGATAGATAGATAAAGAGAGAGAGAGAGAGAGGGGGGTTGGTAGATAGAGAGAGAGAAAGGAGTTGATAGATAGAGAGAGAGAGAGAGAGAGAAAAGGGTTGATAGATAGAGAGGAGAGAGAAAGGAGTTGATAGATAGATAGAGAGGAGAGAGAAAGGAGTTGAAGAGAGAGAGAGAGAGAGAGAGAGAAAGGGGTTGAAAGATAGAGAGACAGACAGACAGACAAAACAGACAGACAGTTTGAAAACCGCTCGCGGAATCCAAAATTACCGAGAAAGACGACATTTTTCTTCATAAAAACGCTCCCGTTGGAGGGGGGGTGGGGTGGAGGGGGGGGGGGAGGGGAAGAGGAGAGAGAATGGAATGAATGTTCGGGGGAAACAAGGTTTCAAATGTTAAGAGCCACCGTTTTTAACCCTTGCCCTTCCCACCTGCTTTTTCTACGGTTTCCCGTGCTCACAGTTTGATGAATCCAAATTGATGCCACAGAGCTCCTCTACTCCAAGTTTCAAGCTGTCAATGTGAAATGCTTGCCGTGCCACATTTTTTTTTTTTGTGCGTCCAGATTTTGGAGTCCGTAATTCCCGGATAATGTGGAAGCTATCGGAGATTTCAGCGGGGAAATTGTCCGTTTTTTATTTCTTTAATTTCTTCTTGCTTTGTTCTTTTATCTTTTCTGCGTCTTCATCTCTTCCTGCTTTATTGTTCTAGCTGCATTCTCTATTTGAGATTTTAACACAGATCACTTCATTTCTGTCTGTCAATTTCAGGCTCGTAGTGAAAAAGATTGTTGATACAAGTACATACGTTCCCCAAGTTTTTTTGTTTTGTTTTGCGCTAGGGGTACGTATTTGAAAGCCAGTTGTGACCCCAGAGCTAGAGAGTAGAGAGCTCCTCCCGAAATACTCCTAACCACAGCCTTAATGAATTATTCTTTCAGATTTTCTTTTTGTTTTCCCTTTTTTTTTGGTTGAAAGGGTAGGGGGGCAGGGTTAGGGATTCGATAAGATTTAGGGTTGAGGATGCGGACGTGGTTAGGGGTAGGTACGTATACGTACGCGTCCCTACCGAAAAACTCTTGGGGTGCGTACGTATTTTTTGGCAACAGCCATTAAAAAAAAAATATATCATTTATTTTTTTGTTGTTGTTGGGTTGTTGTTTTTTTGGGGGGGGGGGGGGGAGGGGGGTTGGTATGGGTTTTTTTCTTTGTTGTTGTTTTGCGGGGGTGGGCGGTGGGGTTGGGGGTTGTTTTCTTTTGTATATAATTTTGGTTTATTTGTTGTTGTCTTTTTCTTTGTTTGTTTGTTTGTTTTTTCAACGAAATTCTTGACTCCAAACCACCGTCCATCGTTTGGACTTTGAAGAAAGAACTTTTTTTTTTTTCAGTTTTGACACGAACTTTTGGTGAAAAGTTAGGGACAGAAAATGTTTCTGAATTTGTCCGGACGGAATTGAGAAAGATCTCATGAAATCTCTATACCAACAGTATTTATGGTTGTACGTACTGTAGGCCTATCAGATATGGTAGTTTTTTAATGGAGTGTTTACCCGCCGATAATTGGTTGAGTGATGTTTATTTTTTGAAAAATTTCCTCCATAATTATACAAGGTCCGCAATAGCACAGTGGCTGGCATCTTCGCCTGTCAATCGGGTGACCGTGGTTCGATTCTCAGGCCGGTACTCTTTTAATTTTTGCTAATGAAATTTTTTTTTATTAGGAATCAATCCGTTTATGTTTTTTTTAAATCCAATACCAATAATGGGGAATAAATCCAATTTTTTTTTAATTTGGTCAGCACCAGTACTGGCGGATAAATCCGGGCCGATATTGTTGGCGGATAAACCCGGGCCGATATTGTTGGCGGATAAACCCGAGCCTACATTGTTGGCGGATAGCCCTGGGGATAGTTATCCGCCGATAATGTTGGCAGATAATGGCAGCCATTTATTAATTTACCAAACAGCACGAGCTACTTTGGTGACTGTTCATTCTGTCTTATTGGCCATTTAATTATGTGAAAGCGAGGCTTCAACTTTTGTTTCTAGAAGCCTTTAACTGTTATTTTTATTTGTCCCAATTTATTGGACGGCGGAGGACTTGAAATATTGTCCTAGAAAGACAAGACAAATGTTCAGTTTCTAATCAGCGGTGGTGCCAGCTTCTCTCTCCACATTTTGCGCAACTGAGAGTTCCACATTAAACGTCTACGGCTTTAGGATTGTCCCAGATAAAGAATACCGAGACGGACCATTCCTTTTTCTCACCATGTCCACAATTTGCGCGCGTATAAATACGGTAGGTACTACTCACAGAGCTCTGGGGTACTAGTCTCTCTCTCTGTCTTCTCTCTCTCTCTCTCTCTCTCTCTCTCATGCGCGCTCTGTTTCTCTCTCTCAAACACACATACACACACACACTCTCTCTCTTCTCGCTGTAGTTCTCTCTGTCTCACTCTCTTCCTCTCTGTCTCTCCCTTCCTCTCTATCTATCTCTTCCTCTCTCTCTCTCCCACTCTTTCACTCTCTTTCTCTCTCCCATTTTCTCTCTCTCGCTTTCTCTCTTTCTTTCTCATCACTATCTCTCTCTCTCTGTAGCTCTCTCTCTCTGTGTCTCTCTCTCGCTCTCTCTCCCTCCCCCTCTCTCTGTGACTCTCGCATTCTTATCTCTCTCTCTCCCTCCACCTTTTTCTTCCCCATCTCTCTCTCTCTCTCTCTCTCTCTCTCTCTCTCTCTCTCTCTCTCTCTCTCTCTCTCTCTCTCTCTCTCTCTCTCTCTCTCTCTCTCTCCCTTAATACCTCATTCACCTCACCCTTGAGTTTCTAGGCTCCAGCACGGCTCAAACAGATCTTGTTCCATCCTACGTCTTCCTCTGGCTTGACTAGAAAATTGCCGGCAGTTATTACATTTAATCCTGCCCTGAGTCCGGAACATCATGCTTCTCAAGGAATTTCTCTCGCTAAAGACAAAAATCCTGTTTTTTAGATTCATTTTCATTTCTGTAGCGTAAGTTCAAGGTCTTTTGTTTCCACAGCTCAAGGATCAAACTTTTTATATTGAAGTCCCGAGAAGTACACTATGGTTAACCCTCTAGTGCCCAGTGTACCATATTTGAATTAGGTCACCTAGATCTAAAATGGTCTATCTTTGATACAGTTACTCTTCCTTTTTTATCCAGAAATAATTTTTCCTGTTACATATTTACACTTTTACAATAGTCTGACTTTGTAAAGTCAGTTCAGTATATTATTTCAGAAATTTTGGGATTGGCATTTTTCGTCTGGGCACTAAAGGGTTAAGTCATTATCATGTGATTGTGAGGAAAGGGCAAAAAAAAAAAAAAAACTACGTCACTACTCTACCCTAATCACAGACTAATAAATTAACCAGACTGGAAACACGAGCTTCGGGCTGTGTCGTTTTTTACGGAATTTCGGGAGCGGCGGCCGTATAACCAACATGGCCGCCGCTCGGGAAAATCCGATTCTAGTTCTATCTGCAGTAGAAATTTCTTTGTATTTGTCAAGATTGGTTGTACATATATTAATTTCTTGGTGCGGAACCAAACTTCCGCGTTCAGTAGGCGCGTCAAAATGGTGTCATTCAAAATTGTAGCTATGCTGAAGCGTCGGTCGTTACCGTAAACCTAATGTGGCGGATGGTTCATGACCTTTCGCTGTTTTGTGACGTCACACAATGGGATCATCCAGTTTGGGTATTTTATTAGTCTGTGACCCTAATGGCATAAGTCATTTCTGACACTTCTGGGTCATTAAGAAAAAAAAGTTTTCTTTTCCTGTCATTAAGATGACTTACGCCATTATGATTTCATTGAATTATTACATTTTCCTGTTGGCACATTTCTTTTTCTAAAGTATTACCTGATAGGCCTCATGTGCTCAGGGATGCAATGAAGCGTCAGTTGCCTTTTGGCGTAAGTCTGACACATGCCATTGTTGTAGAGCACTGACTATTTGGACTTGACTGTTGTGTTGTATTGGGAATAGTGATCTGTATGCACTCATAGCTCAGTTCCAAGGCCTGCAGTCGTTTCGTCAGCGCTAGCAATAGATGGGGGATTTTCCAAGGTTTTTTTGGTCATTCCAACAACATTATTTTTAGGAAATTGTGACGTCACTTTGGTGTTGTTCTCAGCTCCAAGGTCTGCAATTGTTTCTCCAGTGCCATTAATAGATCTGGTTTTCCCAAGCGGTTTCCTATCGTATATCTGTCTCTCTTTATCTCTGTCAGCGACTCTCTCTTTCTGTTTCTTTGCGTATGTCAGTCTGTCTCTCTTTCTCTGTCTCTGTCTCTCTCTCTTTCTCTTTCTCTCACTCTCTCTCTCTTTCTCTTTCTCTCAGCGCCTTTCTCCCCCTCTTCCTCTCTCCCTCTCTCTCTCACTGTCTCTCTCCATTTCTCAGCGTCTCTCTCTTCTCCCTCCGCCTTTCTCTCTCCCCCTGTCTCTCTCCCTCTCCGTCTCTCTCTCTCTCTCTCTCTCTCTCTCTCTCTCTCTCTCTCTCTGTATATATATATTTATATATATGTATGTATGTATGTATTTATATCTGTCTCTCCCCCTGTCTCTATCCCTTTCCCTATTGATCAACAATTCTATTCTCAGAAAATTGTGACTTAATCTTAACATTGCTCTCAGAATTTCAATTTTATTGTTGGATTCCGGATTGTTATACAAAGTATGATACATTTTTTTCTGGAGGATTATCATACTGGTTTCATTTAACTTTCTTTTTCGGTAAATCAGAGTATTGGACTGTATTTAAAAAGTAAAAAAAAAAAATCTAAAATTTATATAATTTTTTTTTTAATTCAACAAGTTTGGTGGCCCATGAGTTGTGGAGTTTGAGTTTGAGTTTGAATATGGGGCAAAGCATGTGGACACGATAACGGTATCAACAAAACAAAACAAAAAACTGCCAACCGGTGCATCGGGCTAGTGTCATGCATGCGTGTACACTAAGACTTCCTTTCAGTCGCCTGGATTTGTAAAAATTCTATGTGACTGCCGCAAAACAAAGTAACATGTGCACTCTTAGCCTGTAGCAGTAGGTAGAATGCGCATATTTCACTTTACTTCCGGGTCCGCCATGTTGTTTGGCTAGACCTGGAGGAATGCAGTGTAGAAGACGCTAAAGTAAGCCATTTGGACCCAGTCAGTCGGGTCAGGTACGAAGAAAAAATTGCAAAAGTAAAAGGACTCGATCCTTATAGCATCCCTGACACCAGCTGGGCCCAGAAAGACTTTCCGGCGGTCACATTTCCAGACATTTCCTATCTAGTGTGCACCACGAGTTTTTACACTGCTAAGCAGTTCAAGGTAGGTTAATCCACAACTAACCCAGTCAGAAAACCTACTACCGAACTGCCTGGTCCTAACCGTTAATTCTGTCAGACACCTACCTTCACTCGGATATAATATATTGCTCTAGAGCCCTAATCCTCCAGACCTAATCTAGATCTAGGCTAGATCTATCTGGCCTGCAATATCGTGCAATACATGTAGCCTATGGAGATCTAGATCTAGCTCTCCTGCGACGAAAATAACAGGATTAGTTTTATCACATTATTCAATTAAGATGTAAAATGATGATTACCTGAGACGAAGTGCTCGGCACAAACAAAATGGTGCGGCTTCAGAGTTTTGGAGTCAATTCCCTTTCTGTTCACTGCCTTCAACCATAGACGACGTCGACGTTCCGTTAATTCTTTCACTTCCTTTCCCTCCTTAACACGGACGCTAGGGAATCTGAACATCTTACAGCCACGCTTTCCACCCTTGTTGCTGCAACCAACAACGATGCATTTCGCTATCATTGTAACTATTTTAATATCCAAGTGGAATTCGTCACGCCTCGCACTCACTTGAATCGACTCCACTGGCCAAACAACATGGCGGAAAACAAAAACTAAACCACTCTGTGACGTCATGCGCATTTTTGTTTTGTACTTCCGCCAAACAAGATGGCCGGTGGATCAGCTGATGAGTGTAACTTCGAGATATGTCTAAGCAGTTAAAATGCATGCTGGTTGCATTGCAGTTGACTGTTGTGACAGGGGTGGAAAGGATGTATCCAAACTGGTCCCATTCCCTACCATCCGTGTAAACAAGAGAAAGGAAGTGAAAGAATTGACCGAACGTCTCCCATGTGCCTATACACAGGTGTTATTATTTACAGTAGTGAACTCGCCGCCGATTGGTTTGCGACGCCTTAAGTAGGTCCGGACAGACAAGATGGTGGATATGCGCATTCTACCTATAGAATTTCGTAAAAAACAACAACAACAACAGTAACTACAACAACAACAAACAACTAAATGGCCCTTGGAGTTCAAATGCACAAGGGATCATCTGCCCACGTTTGGGCTGTAAATAACTGTATACATTATAAATAACGGTATAGCGACGACGTCATGTCTGCTCCAGTTGTAACTGGCTGCAATAACACTAAGGCAAATTTCCCAAATGGAATTAAAGAAGTATACAAAATACAAAAATATACAAAGAGAAAATATTCTGATGAAACGCTCAAGTATTCCATGCAAAATGTAGCTTAAAGTTGCAGAAAATGAAGGCTCTATCATGGAAAATTACCATTCTAAAGGCCATATTATGCACGTGTACAGAAGGCATGGCTGCGTCTAAGGGTATCAAACATTTGCATTCGGGGAAAAAGGGTCAGAAATTGCGTAAATCGAGGGCACCGTCATCCATGCTGGAGAAGTGGCGTATCCAGCTTTTTACCATTTTACAAGAGAATATTACAAAGTATTGGTGTGAGTAAGATTTTCCATGTACAGACAAGTAGGCCTATGTGGTTAGAAACGTTTCTGCTTACAATTTCAAAACTGTTGTGGAACATATCGATGCGTTGCTTTGTAAAACACGGTGGGGGGACACGACGGTCTGAAGCCAAAGTGCTCGCCTCTCATGCCGAAGGTATCGGGTTCGAATCCCAGTCTGTGCAGGCATGTTGGAATTGGGAGATTTTTTTCTCGTATTTTCCTGTCCCTGATCCTATGGTAGGTAGGATCGAGCACCTAGTCTTCTCGGATGAGGACGAAACGAAAAACTCGGGGTGGGAGGCGTGTGCATTTTGCGCACGTTAAAGATACCTTGGCAGTTGGAAACCGAGAAGAGTAGGCCAATCAGGCCGCTGCCTGGGCAAAATTAAATTAAATATATCCCTACCAATAACCCCACTCCCCCCCCCCTCCTCCTCCCCCCCCCCAAAAAAAACTGCCGATCGGCGCTGTTGCACTGTGGCGACGACGTGTCGAGTCCAGTTGTAACTAGCTGGGCTACAATGACACGAAGGCAAACTTCCCAAACGGGTTTAAAAACGTGTGCAAAATACAAAAAATACAACATCGAAAAAACTTCACACTTTTATTTGGTCTTATTTACAGGAATCTCAGAGCTGAAAGTTAGCCCAAACTGTGATAACGAAAGACCGCGACAGGCGCAAAACATGACTGTTATCGTCACGACGCGCCGTTAACCCATTGCCTGCCAAACAGATTTCCACTCATATGCCGAGTGCAAAAGGGGACAAAACGAGGGATTCTCAAAAATGATACATCAGAAATCCCATGCTTTCAAAATACACGCAAAGGACGCGAGTAAGTAGGAGAACTAGCTAGGGAATACAAAATAATGATTTAATGCAGGAACTGTCTCCATATGATTACTTAAGAAATGGGCAGGGACTAGGCCCGGAACAGTTCCGGGCACATGGCAGTTTAGTGAGATTAGACAGCCCGGAACAGTTCCGGGCACATGGCAGTATAGTGAGATTAGACAGCCCGGAACAGTTCCGGGCACATGACAGTTTAGTGAGATTAGACAGCCCGGAACAGTTCCGGGCACATGGCAGTTTAGTGAGATTAGACAGCCCGGAACAGTTCCGGGTACATGGCAGTATAGTGAGATTAGACAGCCCGGAACAGTTCCGGGCACATGGCAGTTTAGTGAGATTAGACAGCCCGGAACAGTTCCGGGCACATGGCAGTTTAGTGAGATTAGACAGCCCGGAACAGTTCCGGGCACATGGCAGTTTAGTGAGATTAGACAGCCCAGAACAGTTCCGGGCACATGGCAGTTTAGTGAGATTAGACAGCCCGGAACAGTTCCGGGCACATGGCAGTTTAGTGAGATTAGACAGCCCGGAACAATTCCGGGCACATGGCAGTTTAGTGAGATTAGACAGCCCGGAACAGTTCCGGGCACATGGCAGTATAGTGAGATTAGACAGCCCGGAACAGTTCCGGGCACATGGCAGTATAGTGAGATTAGACAGCCCGGAACAGTTCCGTGCAAAGCCGGGAAAGGGTTAAACTCAAACTCAAAGTCAGAACGACCAAAATGGTCGATACGCCATCACGTAAGATGCCGAACCTTGCCATACTCTAAAGATGGACTCTCAAGCTCAAAATCTATGGGGAAACCTCTCACAAAGCGGCAGGATATTGCTCCCGTGTACCTGGCTCTGGCAGGGAACAATAAAAACTATTCTGGACAGGAAATGTTCGCATAAATAATTCTGAGCCTGCTTTTAAGGTTTATTGAAATCTGGAATCCGCGTCCTTTTGAAATCATCCACACATTTCTGGGTTAACTTGCAGAATAAATAAATCTATCTGTTTTTCTGTTTGTCGATCTATCTATCTATCTATCTATCTATCTATCTATCTATCTATCTATCTATCTATCTATCTATCTATCTATCTATCTATCTGTCTGTCTGTCTGTCTGTCTGTCTGTGTGTCTGTCTGTCTGTCTGTCTGTGTGTCTGCCTATCTATCTATCTATCTATCTATCTATCTATCTATCTATCATCTATTCATCTATCTATCTCTCTATCTAACTATATAATTATATATATATATATAACAATCTGTTTGTCTGTCATTCGGTCGGTCCCCCTGTCTGTCCGTCCGTCTGTCTGTCTATCTGTGCATGTGTCTATCTGCTATCTTATTTATCCATCCAGCCATCTATCCGTCCATCCATCTATCCATCCATCCATCCATCCGTCCGTCCGTCTATCTAACTACAATCTATCTATCTATCTATCTATCTATCTATCTATCTATCTATCTATCTATCTATCTATCTATCTATCTATCTATCTATCTATCTATCTATTTATATATCTATCTATCTATCTGTCTATCTATCTATCTATCTGTCTATCCGTCCGTGGATCATTCCGCCCGTCCGCTCATCCTCTGTCCAACTGTCTGTCTGCCTGCCTGCCTACCATCTATTTGTATAGTGCCACGCCGAAAAATTCCGAATCACATTATGAAGACCATTATTTTACGAATGCCATTTCCAGATTAAAATCGGTGTAGATCCATTTGTAACGGACGGTATTGTTATTGTCTAATGTTCTGCTTTTGTGGAATACTAATTCCGGAAATTTACAAAATCCTGATTCAACATTATACGTTCCGAAATGTAGATCAGAACTGGCATTCTTTTCACGGTGGTGAGCTATAAAATTCACGAACGACGAGGACTGGCTTTCATTTTGAATCTGCAAGATTTTGTGATGCGTCAACTGGATACGGACTTTATTGGCTGCTTTTTCTTTGCAAGATTTATGAGGAGTAATTGCAATCGTTTCATTGGCCTCGTTACGGTGCGTTACCGGTTTTGAATAGATGCTTTCCGTCAAGGGGATTACTGAGAAGAGCCAGAAAAGTAGTCCACTTTTGTCAGAGATGTATTTAGAAGCCAATTATATTGAGGCATTCCCTTGACTACGCGTGTAATCCATTCTTAATGTGCGCAGTAATACAAGATCTCTTTTTGTCAGCGTTGATGCGCGAGATATCTGGAAATTCATTGGAAACAGGTTAACTGGGAATATTTTTAGCTTTTTTTATTACCTAGTACCAGCGATGCGCATGTGAAATACAATTGCTTGACAAATCCACCCTGTGTCTATCTCTTCATGCTCTGGTGACAAATTTTATGGAATACCAAATGAGGCAATTTATATGATAACCAAGCGCAGGGGAGTGAGGGAGAAATTATAAATAGCAAAGGGATTATGGAAGCCGGGAAATTAGAAATTGCAAATGAATTGTGCCCGGAGAAATTATAAATAGCAAGGGATTATTGGAGCCGAGAAACTGGAAATTACAATGAACTGTGAGGGAAATTATGAATAGCAAAGGCTCGTGGCATAATGAAGTTGAGAGCGAGAATGTGTCTGGACATTCCTAGGAACTGGCAAAAACAGACATGGGCCTTTCTACGTTATCTTTCCTGAGAAATCATTCATTCTGATCTTGATTAATTTTTTTACCGCAATGATTACATTCGATATATTGAAACTAATTAATCTATATTTGTCCAGGCAATCAAAGATACCCGTCTTCCTTCCCCTTCCTTCTAGGCCACCCCCCACCCCCCACCCACCTCCCCTTTTTTTCCAAAAATCAGCCTGGTTGCTGGGAGAAATGCATAATTATGCATTCCCACAGAAATACATAGATACCCATACGAACACGTATAAAGAATGAGAGAGGGCGAGAGAGAGAACCAAACAGAGAGACAGACGGGCAGAAAGAGAGGGGGAAAGAAAGAAAAGGGCAGACACAGAGAGAGAGAGAGATGGAGACATACAGATAAAGACAGAGAGAGAGAGAGAAAGACCGACAGCATAGACAGACAGACAGACGACAGGAGAGAGAGGAAGAAAGACACTGAAGGGGGGGGGGAGACAACGAGAGAGAGCAAGACAGCCAGGCACATAGACGGAAAGCGGACCAGGGAGAGAGACACAGACGGAGAGAAAGACACACTGAAGGGGGGAGACAACGAGAGAGAGCAAGACAGCCAGGCACATAGACGGAAAGCGGACCAGGGAGAGAGACACAGACGGAGAGAAAGACACACTGAAGGGGGGAGACAACGAGAGAGAGCAAGACAGCCAGGCACATAGACGGAAAGCGGACCAGGGAGAGAGACACAGACGGAGAGAAAGACACACTGAAGGGGGGAGACAACGAGAGAGAGCAAGACAGCCAGGCACATAGACGGAAAGCGGACCAGGGAGAGAGACACAGACGGAGAGAAAGACACACTGAAGGGGGGAGACAACGAGAGAGAGCAAGACAGCCAGGCACATAGACGGAAAGAGGACCAGGGAGAGAGACACAGACGGAGAGAAAGACACAGAGATAGAAGGGGGATATAACGAGAAAGAAAGACAAAGACAGACAGAGAGAGGACCATAGAAAGAGAGAGAGAGAGAAAGATAGGAAGACAGACAGAAAGTGAATGAGACTCACAGAAATGAAAGAACCGGAACAGCATATGAAATTTGATCCTCAGACAAAAATTAATGAGTGGTTTGTTTTATTGATCGCCGGGAATTTCTGGTTGCGTCACCAGATTGAAGATAAATCACGTTGATACTTCAATCAAAGATACTAGATAGAACAAGGTGAGACAGCTATCGCTTCTAGTGTGCACAGATTTCGCTCGCACTGTCACCTAGCGGCGAATGCCCGGAAGACATGAACAATGCCGTATTTTACAAAGCCAAAACAGGGAAAATATTGAATTTCGTTCAATGGTTAGCTATCCCTGTGGGCCTTGATTGACGTCATCTATTTTGTAATTATAACTTCAAACGCTGTGGGAAAAACTCTGGCTATTTTTTTTTTCTTCTGTTTTTCAGTCGCAGTGGTAATGCAGCAAAACGGCATCATAAATTTACCATTATATCAAGCATTCTTTTCATGCTATGCGTCATGGGCCCCTCACTCGATCAGCGCGCAAAGTTTGTGCACGTTTTTTTTCAGAATTGCGAAGTAGGGAGTGTTTCATCTTATCGTTTCTAGTATCTTTGGTTTTGTGTAGCTGTGACGTCATGGCCAAAATTCCAAACCTTGCCTGGAATAAATGTCTCTGTGTATTAGTTCCAGGTCTAAGCACAGACTAATAAAATACCCAGACTAGATGATCCCGTTTTGTGACGTCACAAAACAGCGACAGGTCATGAACCATCCGCCATTTTAGGTTTACGGTAGCGACCGACGCTTCAGCATAGCTACAATTTTGAATGATACCATTTTTCCTGCCGAATGGGACGTTCATTTTATAGATCTTATCGCTATTTTATTTTATTTTTTTTTAAAGTTCCAACATTCACCCTGAATCAGCACATATTATAGAAAGCTTGAGATTTCCCCCTCCCTCACTATTATCAAATATATATACGACCCTTTTCGTCTTTGCAGACGGTCTTTGCAGCATTTTCTGACTTCAAGACAGATGCCGCGAGCAGCTCCTCTCATGACTAATCCGTCCGATATTCGATTTACATCTTCGGTCACAGAGTGAGCACATATACTCGCCTTCGTTTGTGACTTCATTTGTCTTTTCCTTCCTTTTCTGTCTTTTTTCTTCCCTAATTTCTCTTTGATTTTTTTCAAATTTGGCAGCACCTTTCCTGACGGCTCCCTTCCAGGTCGTTCGATCTTCTGCCACATTTTCCCATGATTTTTCATCGATCCCAAAATCTTTCAGTGTGGTCCTGCAGATATCTTTGAAACGTAGTTTTGGTCTACCTCTTTGACGTTTTCCCTCTTTTGGCTCACCATACAGTATCTGCTTTGGGATTCTACTATCATCCATTCTTTTGACATGTCCTATCCACCTGAGTCGTCTTGTTCTCAGTGTTGCTTGAATTGAGGTGAGCTTTGCTCGTTTGAGAACTTCGCTGTTGGTGATTTTGTCCTGCCATCTGATGTCCATGATTTTCCGCAGGCAGCGAAGATGGAAGCTGTTTAATCTTTTTTCGTGTCTTGTATAGGTGGTCCACGTTTCGCAGCTATACAACAAGGTACTGATGACATAAGCTTGATAAATAAGAATTTTGGTCTTGAGTGTCAGCTTTTTGTTGTTCCAAGCTCTCTGAGATAACCTGCCAAAAGTTGTAGCTGCTTTCCCAATTCTGGCGTTTAGTTCTTCATCCAGGGATAGTGATGCTGTTACTGTGGAGCCAAGATAGGTAAACTTTTCAACTGAGTTGATCTTGTTGCCGTTCAATGAAATGTCGGGAGGAGATAGTGTACCTTGTCCGATTACCTCTGTCTTTTTAACACTAATTGTCAAGGAAAAGAGGTCGCATGCATTTGACAATAAGTCCATCATAATTTGCAGTTGTTCGTTGTTTTCGGCTACTACTGGAGCATCGTCTGCAAAGAGGAGTTCACGCAGCATGCTTTCTCGAGTCTTTGATTTTGCTTTTAACCTGGCCAAGTTGAACAGAGACCCATCTGATCTAGTTCGGATGAAAATACCATCTGTGGAGTCTTGAAAAGCGAACTGTAGGAGTGCTGCAAAGTAAATTCCAAATAGAGTTGGTGCCAGTACACATCCTTGTTTTACTCCGGTCTTCACTGCAAATTTACCTGAGATGTTTCCGTCAAACTGGACGCATGCACTCATGTCGTCATGAAAGGAGATGATCAGCTTCAATAGCTGTGGTGGACATCCAATGGACTTCAGTACAATGTAAAGCGATGGTCTGCTTACGGTGTCGAAAGCTTTTGTCAGATCTATGAAAGCCATGTACAGTGGTTTTCCTTGTTCTCTGCATTTTTCCTGTAGTTGACGGACTGTGAATATCATATCTGCAGTTGATCGTTCTGCTCTGAATCCGCATTGGGATTCTGGTAAGATTCTTTCAGCGAGCCTGTGTAATCGTTTGAGTATGATTTTGGCGAACGCTTTCCCTGTAATACTCATCAATGATATGCCGCGGTAATTGTTACAATCCCCTTTGTCTCCTTTATTCTTGTAAAGAGTTACAATTTTTGCATTTTTCATATCGGATGGAATTGTTCCAGTTTTCCAGCACACGATTAGTAGGTGGTATAGGTGTGGTAATAGTGTTTCAAGGTTTTCTTTGAGGACTTCAGCTGGAATGTTATCCTCTCCACAAGCTTTTCCATTTTTCATATCCTGGATGGCTTCAGAGAGTTCCTTCATTGTTGGTTCCACATCCAGATCCGTCATTTCAGGTAGCTTTGGGACTGCTTCTTCTAAGCCTTGATTTGCTGGCTTTTCGATTGCATATAGTTTGGAATAATGTTCGACCCATCTCTCCAGTTGTTCCTTCTTGTCGGTAAGTTCTTGGCCGTTTTCTGTCTTGATGGGGGCACTTTTTGAAATGGTTGGTCCTAGTGTAACTTTAATCTTTTCATACATGTTTCTGGAGTCTCCTGCATCAGAGGCCGATTGAATTTCAGAGCATAAGTTGGTCCAGTACTCATTGGCGCATTTTCTTGTTTCACATTGAACCTTTGCCTTGATGTGTTTGAATTTGTCTTTGTTGCTTTGCAAGCGATCTTTCTTGTATTCAAGCATCATTTTCCTCTTTTCTTCTAACAGGGGAAGAAGTGTGGTGGAGTTTTCTCCAACCCAATCATGTCTGAAAGATGGCTTTGTACCATAAGCTGTTGAGGCACTGTTATATATGTTGGTCTTAATTGTGTTCCATGTTTCATCCACGCTTGGTGATTCCATATCATTTACCGGGATGTTACTAAATTCTCTTGTGAAAGCGTTCTTACAGTCTTCTTGTTTTGCTTTTGTAATGTTTAATTTGGGTTGTCGTTTCGTGATGCTCCTAAATATTCTCATTGGCTTTGTATGCATTTTGCTGATCACAAGGGCGTGGTCTGTATCGCAGTCAGCGCTGTGGAAGCTCCTTGTTGATTTAACCGTGTTCAGATCTTTCCTTCTGGTGATAATCAAGTCCAATTGATGCCAATGTCCTGATCTTGGGTGTTGCCACGTAACTTTCTTTGAGTCATTCAATTTGAAGAAGGTGTTGGTAATGCACAAGTCATTTTGTGAACAGAATTCCAGGAGACGCTGTCCATTTTCGTTAATTTTGCCTACGCCGTGGTGTCCTAGACAAACAGGCCAAGACTGATGGTCCGCGCCAACTCTGGCGTTGAAGTCTCCTAAGAGAACTACTGATTCGTTTTTCGGAATGGTGGCATACATTTCGTTTAGCATGTTGTAGAACTGGTCCTTATCGTCTGCTGATGACATAAGCGTTGGTGCGTAAACACAGATTATGTTAGTGTGACCAGTTTTTGTGCGTAATCTTAGGGAAATGAGTCTTTCAGACTTTCCAGTGGGTGTGTTGATGGAACTGAGCAGGCGATTGTTGATGGCAAAGCCAACACCATGACGACGAGGTTGGTTCGAGTCAAGTCCTTTCCAAAAAAATGTGTAGTGTTGCTCTTTGAGTGTACCAGTATCTGCCAGTCTGGTTTCTTGTAAAGCTGCGATGTCCACTTTCAGCCTAAGCAATTCTTTGTCTATTATTGCAGTTTTTCTTAACGAGTCGTTCTTTGTCATATCGATGTTTTGGTCAAGTCCAGGGCACATGGTCCTAACGTTCCAAGTGCTAATTTTTATTGGTTTTTTCGTTTTGAGCGAGGTACATCATTTACATCAACTTTTCGATTTTTGATCTATCCCCATGTACCCAATGAGGCAGGCAGATCAGTACAGTTACCGACAGCGCACAAACTCAGCCTCAGTTAAATACATATGCTCCTATCTTGCAAGGTCCTCGGTTCACTGCTGCATTCATAAGCAAAGTCTCTCGATGGTCTCAGCCTATGGCTATTGCCGTTGACCCCCGTGCATTCAGCAGTTTACCAACGAAGCCAGTCATTCGGCCGAGACAAAGATTTGGCTATAACCAACCAATCATCATTACGTTGGCTTGACCTTCCAATTGCAATAAGTATGCCAGACAAAGGCTTCCTAAAAATGGGAGGAGCTTATATTGCGAGCCACTGCCGAACAAGATCAAACGGATTGCTCATCGTTATGAGATCCCTCTGATCGGCGCCTCGTATCGAAATGTGAAAACGTTACAAAGACTCGCCGACGAATGTCAGGGCTTGTCAGCCACTTCGCAAAGTACTTACATTGCACCCCCCCCCCCACCCCCAAACTGCACTTCTAAAGCGGCCAGTGTTTGATACAGAAGCGTCAGTTCCGATTAACTGCGTGTTGCGAAATTCCTTCTTCATACATATGAAATCCCGATGAATGCAGTTACACACTTAAAGATGAAAGTGTTGTAAGCATTAACTTATTTATACCCGTATTTGAATTTCTCTTTGTTCTTGTAAAAGTTTGCTGCCTAACAGTGGGAAAAACTGTTAAATGAAACTCAAGTATATGCAGATACACGGTTCTCATTCTGAAAAAAAATTCTCCCAGCTATCAGATCCTAAAGAATGAACACCGTCCATGGTGAGTTACAGGTTGTTCATCCTTCGTGATCAGGTAGAAACTGCGGGTCACCATAAGATGAACATCATACATGTTGACTTGCACGCTTTTCATTCTCTTTGATCAAGTGGAAAGAGCGAATGCCCGTGCGATGAAAACGTGCATCGGCTTTTGCACTAGGGGGGCGCGTACGTATAAATACCTATCCCTAATCCCGTCCTTATCCTCGACACTAAATCTTATCGAATCCCCAACCCTGCCCCTTACTACCCTTTCAATCAAAACACAGGACGAAAACAAAAAGAAAATCTGAAAGAATAATTAATCAAGGCTCTTGTTAGGAGTATTTCGGGAGGAGCTCTCTACCTCTGGAGTCACAAAAGGCCTTACAATACGTCCCCCTATCGCAATAAACGTGTGGAACGTACGTACTTGTAACAACATTCTTTTAAAATGTCACTGTCCGTAGACAATTGTGCACTGTGCCAGATAATGAATGCATTTCAAATGAGCCTTTAGGGGGAGAACATGACGCGGTTGGTTGTTTTGACTCCGGCACTTCGGCCATATCTCTCGAATTGCCAGAGTGGACTTTTGTCCTGATGGTGAAAAAAAAATGTGAGTGATTAATGGGTTTTGTACCATGTAATCTTAGCGTGTAATACTAGCCTGAGCAGCTCGGGGCAATAGCTCAAAATAATCCTGAATTTGAGGTCTAAATTAAGAAGTTTCAATAATTAAGCTGGGTTTCCATGTGTGCGGAAACTGAAATGGACATGGAAACGTCAAAAATCCTTCAAGTAATGAAACAGAGAGAATCTTGACACGTGTACGGAAATGCCAGTTCTTTCTGTTTTAGTACTTGACGGATATTTAACGTTTCTGTTGCCGTTGCCGTTTCCGTGCACGTGAAAACCCAGCGTTAAAGCTTTAACTTTCACATCACCAGCAACCAAATTTGTTAGTCGAACCTATTTCTAGTTTGCCTTGATCTTCCTTCCATTTCTCTCACTCGTTTTCTTCTCTCTCTCTCTCTCTCTCTCTGCATGTCTCTGTCTCTCTCTGTGTCTCTCTTTCTCTTTCTCTCTCTGCTTTCTTTTTTTGTCTGTATCTCTCTCCCTCCCCCTCTCTTTTTCTCTCTCCCTCTCTCTCCTTCTTTTTCTCTCCCTCCCCCTCTCTCTCTCTCCCTCTCCATCTCTCTCTCCCTCTCCATCTCTCTCTCCTCTCCTTCTCTCTCTCCCCTCTCCTTCTCTCTCTGTCCCTCTCTCTCTCTATTTTTTCTCCCTCTCTCCACTGTCTCTCTCTCTCTCTCCGTCCCTGCCTTCTCTCTCTCTCCCCCTCCCTCTCTATTGTTCTCAGTCCACCTCTCTCTCTCTCTCTCTCTCTCTCTCTCTCTCTCTCTCTCTCTCTCTCTCTCTCTCTCTTGTGTCGCTCTTCTAAAGGTTAAAAATGTTTCGCCCTGAAATTTGCACAACAAAGAGCAACCTTACATCACTAAGACCTGTTCGTCGCCCCAGAGGTCGGCAACGAGACAAGACTACGCCAGTGTTCATCTAGAATATTCTAGAATGTCTCAGCTTTCCACAAGCGTTATTTTTGTCCAAACAATATCAGGCTGTTAGCTAATGGCCAGGGGAGCCGGGCATCGTCCAGTGTATTGTGTAGTCTTCAGAATAGCATAAAATATTTAGTCGGTTCCTTTGTTGTTATTGTTTTATTATTTTCTTTTAGATAGAGAGATAGATAGATAGATAGATAGATAGAGAGGGAGAGAGAGAGACAGACGGACAGATAGATCAGATAGAGAGAGTGAGAGAGAGACAGACAGACAGATAGATAGATAGATAGATAGATAGATAGATAGATAGATAGATAGATAGATAGATAGATAGATAGATAGATAGATAGATAGGTAGGTAGGTAGGTAGGTAGGTAGGTAGGTAGATAGATAGATAGATAGATAGATAGATAGATAGATAGATAGATAGATAGATAGATAGATAGATAGATAGATAGATAGATAGATAGATAGATAGATAGATAGATAGAGAGATAGATAGATAGATAGATAGATAGAGAGGGAGAGAGAGAGACAGATAGATCAGATAGAGAGAGTGAGAGAGAGACAGACAGACAGATAGATAGATAGATAGATAGAGAGGGAGAGAGAGAGACAGACGGACAGATAGATCAGATAGAGAGAGTGAGAGAGAGACAGACAGACAGACAGATAGATAGATAGATAGATAGATAGATAGATAGATAGATAGATAGATAGATAGATAGATAGATAGATAGATAGATAGATAGATAGATAGATAGATAGATAGATAGGCAGACAAACAGATAGATCGAGAGAGAGAGAGTTTTTTTAATTTACTCTGTAGATAGATTTCTTTTCGTTCTTGAATGTTGTTACAAGAACGTACGCTCCCCTAAGTTGTTTTGCTCCAGGGGTACATATTTTAAAGCTCTTTGTGACTCCAGAGCTAGAGAGCTCATCTCGAATTACTCCAAACCACAGCCTTAATTAATTATTCTTTCATATTTTCTTTTTGTTTTCCTCTTGTTTTTTGGTTGAAAGGATGGGGGGGGGGGGGGAGGGGGTTGGGGATTCGATAAGATTTAGGGTTGAGGATAAGGACGGTGATAGGGGCAGTTACATATACGTACGTGTCCCTAGCGCAAAACACTTGGGGTGCGTACGTACAAGTAACACCAGCCTTCGTTCTTGTTCCTGTTGGTTCCCTTTGCTACGAAGAATTTTGTGTTCTTAACTCTAACCATTTTGCCTCACTGTCTTTAATCTGCTGTTTAAATGTTTTTTAAAAATTCTAGGATATTTTGAAGACTCTGACAACTTTAGCTCAAAAGCAAATTTCATCAGTTTTGACATAATTTTTACACGATTTAACTCTCTTGTGCCCAGACGAAAATTACCAATTCCCAGACGTCTGAAATAGTATGATGAACTGATTTTAAATAGTAGAAACTAAGATTTTAGGGAAAACCCAGCTAGTTGAATGTAGATCAGCCATCAAATAAAGAAAGTGAGGCAAACAACTGGCCATGGGTAAAGCTCAGACTACTCATATCAACTGACCAGTACGAAATGCAATGTTTGTCTCACTTAAGCGCCAGGTTAAGGCCACAGAATCTGGGAACTTTTTGTTGTCCGAGTATAGCAGAAACATAAGGATGTAACTGGAAAAAGTATTCGTTAATAAAATAGGCAAAGTAAATCTATCAAAGATGGAGCATTTTGGCCCTCGGTGACCTATTTCAAATATTGCACAATTGGCGCTTGAAGGTTAATTAAAAATCGCCAAGGCTCTGAAGATGAGAAGCCAAGTTTTCGAACGAACTTTTGATTTATCGTTACAATTAGGGCGGTTTCATACTGGCTGTGAATGATCAGGCCTATTATGATCCGAGACACAGAGTACCGAGACAGACCATTCCTTTTCTCACTATATGTCCACAACTTGCGCGCGTATAAACACGGTCAGCACTACTCACAGAGCTCTGTGGTACTAGTCTTTTTCGTTCAGTTATGAAGGGGTGTGGTGCGAATTGCTGCATTGTTCACATGGATGATACACTGGCAAGTCGATTGACGGAATTGGGTGAATTGAACTGTCTCGGTATCCTGTGTCTCAGGTCTATCCTTCCTAAAAAATTCCCTCCAAGAGTCTATTGAAAATGCCAATTAAAGTTTTAGAACATGAAGGTCGAGTTTCCTTTGATCATCCCCCCCCCCCCCCGTCTCTCTCTGACTTTCTTTCTCTCTCTCTCTCTCTCTCTCTCTCTCTCTCTCTCTGCCTCCCTCTCTCTTTCTCTCTTTCTCTGTCTCCCCTCTCTCTTGCTCTCTCTCTCTTTCTCTCTCTCTCTCTTTCTCTCTGTCTCTCTTTCTCTCTGTCTCTCTTTCTCTGTCTCCCCTCTCTCTTTCTCTCTCTCTCTCTTTCTCTCTCTCTCTCTTTCTCTCTGTCGCTCTTTCTCTGTCTCCCCTCCCTCTCTCTCATCCTCTCCCCTCTCTCTCTCTCTCTCTATTACTGCACTAAAGGAGAGCGAGGAGAGAGAGAGAGAGAAGGAAAGGAGAGATAGATATAGAGAGTAAGAGAGACAGAAAGAGAGAGAGAGAGATTTGTTGAGGCAGAAGCTATATAAATTTCCTCCTGAATTATTATTGTTATTATGTAATGTAATGTAATAATGTAATAATTAACTTGTATAGCGATTAAATCCACATAAAAAAAAAATCATGTGCTCTAAGGCGCTGAACTAAAATAAAAACAGGATTAACATAAAATCAATCCATCATGCTCCCACTCACACACATTAACAAACACTTGATCAACTCTCATCCTCAAACCTCTGAGACCAAAAAAGGGACATCATTCAGTTTCAATGAAAACAGTCCTAAACAATTC
Source organism: Onchidella celtica (assembly GCA_963931925.1). NCBI lineage: Eukaryota > Metazoa > Mollusca > Gastropoda > Systellommatophora > Onchidiidae > Onchidella > Onchidella celtica. The sequence goes on along the minus strand of OZ007574.1, from coordinate 52,264,477 downwards.
TGTTTTGAGTCTATTTTTAAACGTGACGATGTTTTCACTTTTCCTGGTGTCAACGCTGATGTTGTTCCATAGTGTAGGTCCACTATTAGATAAAATCTTTTCACTAAACGACAGTCAGACTGCAGATGTCTCAGGAAGTTTCGCTTCCACTGATCTTAACCCTTAGACTGGTGTTCACAACTATAGTCATGAGGGCCAGCCGACCGTTGCCTGGAGCTTGCGACTATAGTCGTTTTTGTCCTGATCTGTTTTGGTATTTAGCCTAACCCTATGAAACTGCTACAAACTGTACTATAATTGGCTAACATGATTGGAGCTCTTTTCTAAAAGGTAGAATAAGCAAAAGAATCCGCCGGTCTAAGTCTAAGGGTTAAATTAATGATTATTATTGTATTTTTGTTGTTGTTGATGTTGTTATTTTCATTATTATTTTTATATTCTTATATTATCATTATTATTCTAATTAATCTGATTATTCCCCAGAACTGCACAAAGTGCCACTGCCAAACAATGAATACCTCATTAAGTGCCATTTCCGCCTAGCCAGGTCTTCTTACCTTGTCTGGTACATGATCGACCTCATCCTCTACTACGTCATCCCTCTCATCATCGCCACTGTCCTCTACCTCCTCATCGGGAGGATTCTGTACCTCAGCCGCGCCTTGAGAAAATCGGACCATGCCTCACAAGGGCGGTCCCCTAAGAAAATGGAGAAGAGACGGGCAGACTCCCGTGTTCAGGTAAGAAAGTTGTTACAAGTACGTACGTCCCCAAAGTTTTTTTTTGTTTGTTTTACCCTAGGGCAGGGGTCACCAAACTTTTTTCACAGAGGGCCGGATAACTGACAGACTTACAAGCGCGGGCCGCATAAGCAATTGTCCATCCCGTAGCTCTAGATATCCCTGGTTTTATCAAACAAAATCAAGTACCATGGCGGGCCGGATGAACTGACGTCGAGGACCGGATCCGGCCCGCGGGCGGCCGTAGTTTGGCGACCTCTGCCCTAGAGGTACGTATTTTCAAGGCTTTTGTGACTCCAGAGCTAGAGAGCACCTCCTGAAATACTCTTAATAACAGCCGTACTTAATGATTCTTTCAGATTTTCTTTTTGTTTTCCTCCGGTTTTTTGGTTGAAAGGGTAGGGGGGCAGGGTTAGGGATTCGATAAGATTTAGGGTTGGGGATATGGACGGGGTTAGGGATAGATACGTGTATGTATGCGCCCCTAGCACAAAACGCTGGGGGTGCGTACATACTAATAACAACAGCCTTCAGATCATCTTGTTGTAGTTGTCGTTGGCATCCTCATGGTCCTTGTTGGTATTTTTTTTCCCGAGCTCATACTTCTTTTTGTCTTTTGTGGGTACCCCATTAATGAGTGGGTTTTCGTTAAGCGTCGTTATGTTTAGTCAATACTATCAGTGCTGTGACATCCTGTTAGTTTGCCTTTTTTTATATTTTGCTTGTTTTAGTGCTGTTTGCTGTTTGGAAAACAGAGAAGGAATGAGATCTGTTGCTGCAAGTATTTGTTACTTTTCTACTTGCCCCTAGTCTATACAGAACCTAGGGGTGAGTTCTTCCCGCTTAGCCACTGCGTCAAAAGAAACGTCCGTTGTTAGTCCAGATGCCACAACGATAATAAGGGTCTCTAAACTGCAGAGGTCCGCTCTAAAGTGGCTGTTTATGTTAGTTGTGTTGCTGTCCTAATCAAGTACTAACTGATCAAGAGAAAGTGCAACTCGCCATGGTGCTGACCTTTTTGCCTAAGTCATTTTTTGCATTTCTGAGAAAATCGCCAAAAAAAAAACAAAATAAAACTCATTTATTCTTTTGCGATGCAGTCAGACTTAGGCCAAAATGACTCTAGGTAAAAGTGGCCATCATCCACGTTGGCTGAAACAACCCCAGAACCAAAATGGCCTACGTCTATGAATGAGTTAGGCCATTACACTATACAGAACGTTTTATTTCCAGGATAATGGCTTGGCACTTTTGAATGATTTTTACATTAATAGATGCACCAAGGATAAGGCAATGACCTAACAGGTACATTCTGTTTTAGCCTAAGTCTGATTTAGGCCAAAAAGGTTAGCACCATGAAGAACTGTAGCCCTAGACAGAGAGGACGAGGTAATTAACGAATACATGATTCGGAGGGAGCAAGATCGTCTTAATGAATTCGTTGTTGGGATTTTCCTTGTTATTCCGGTTTTTAATTTTATTGTTGTTGGCGGTGTTGGTGGTAGCTGTGGTGATGGAGGTGGTGTTGGTGGTAGTTGTGGTGATGGAGGTGGTGGTGATGGAGGTGGTGTTGGTGGTAGTTGTGGTGACGGAAGTGGTGGTGATGGAGGTGGTGTTGGTGGTAGTTGTGGTGATGGAGGTGGTGGTGATGGAGATGGTGTTGGTGGTAGTTGTGGTGATGGAGGTGGCGTTGTAGTATTGGTGTTGGTGGTAGTTGTGGTGATGGAGGTGGTGATGATGGAGGTGGTGTTGTAGTAGTTGTTGTTGGTGGTGGTGGTGTTGATGGAGGTGGTGTTGTAGTAGTTGTTGTTGTTGGTGGTGGTGGTGATGGTGTTGATGACCATGATGTTTTAGTAGTTGTTATTGTTGGTGGTGGTAGTGATGACCATGATGTTGTAGAAATTGTTGTTGTTACTGTCCTTGTTGCTGTTACTGTTGTCCTTGTGGCTATTGTAGCTGTGGTCGTTGTTGATTTTTTAAATTGTTTTTTTTTTTTTAGGCTCCTGCTTTGTTTTATTTATACTGTTTGTTGTTGCTGTTAAATGTTGTTGCTGCTGATGATACAACGAAGACGACAGCGATGAGACGAAGTTGATGTTGATGCCGATGTTTGCATTCTGTCACCAAACAGAATGATTAAGAAATAGCCAGACACAATCATGTTTACAGTTATACATCTTGGGTCTTCTCTCTCTCGGGGTTGTCAAAAAATGTAATTTTACCCAGTAGCGAGAAGGAAATACGTCTGGAGTATTTTGGTTGTTGTGTTTTCTTCACATTAATTTTTGTTCTCGGCATTTTTTTTCTTTGGCTTCGGTGCTTTTAGGGCAAGCCTGGTGTGTTGAATCTTAAAGTAGAGATGTAGTTTGGGGTTTGGATCGAATGATTGTAACATGTTTGTGTTCAGGTCTTTATCTTAGGAGGTTTCACTGCCCTCGGCACTTACACCTTTCTTTTCTTGTTATTATTTAGCTTATTCTTATTTCTGTGTGTTTTGTGGTAAGGATTAGTGTTGTTTTTTTTTTAGAATGAGTGAGCGTGAGCCGAGCATAGAATACCGAGACGGACCATTCCTTCTTTCACCATATGTCCACAAACTTGCGCGCGTATAAACACGATTAGTACTACCCACAAACCTCTGTGGTACTAGTCTTTTTCGTTCAATTGTTGCCCTGTTGACATGTGTAATACGCGCGCAAGTCGACGGGACGGAATTTGGCGAATTGAACCGGCTCGGTGTCCTGTGTCGCGGGTGTGAGTATGTGAGTGAGTAAGTGAGTATGTGGATGACTGCGACGCGATAGATTGCGCGCCATCACCCATACACATCCATGTTTCAACACAAATCGCATGCATCATTGAATCTAACGAGCACTATATTCAACTCTATTTTTTTTTTTTTTCTGTAAAAGCATCGCATCTCAAGCGATCCTGACCGCTGATCCGTTCACTGAATGGATTCACGAAGTCCCATGTGCTGTTCATTCGTTACCCGATAAATCGAAGAATTTTTGCCACGAGAAAAATTACGCATCTGTTTTCACACCTCACGTTGAAATAATTTAAAGGGCGTTTTCTCCCTAATGGTGCGCACCGCGCTTTGGTGCACAGCTAATAAGATTTGGACAGCCTATCTTCGTTCAGAAATGCACATCGAAAATTGCGTGATTAAAAACACACAAAAAAGGGGGGGGGGGGAGGCTAGTTATTTTGGGGTGAATGGCCAGTCTCATCCCAAAATATTATTCTGGCCAGATTACTTCATTTTTGACGCATGTGAGACTGACAGGACGCGTTTTATTTTGAAATTAATCAGGGCTGTGGTCTCAGCCAACAAAACCCTAAGGAAATCTGAAGCGTAGGATCGGGGTCAAGTTTGCACATAGCAATGACATCGCTCCCTGCGTAGGTCCGCTGGTTACGACATCACGTCTACGTCGGTTTGGTGTAGGGAATCCGGTCCTGCGGTAATCCTACCAGCCTTACGGGAATCTTATACAAATCTACGTCGGATTGATGTAGGGATGCTGGTTTAGGTGTTATGGAAAAAGCCCCTAGGCACTGATCTTGGTCAAATTACGTTTGGGGCCTCGATAAAATACATACACCCGACTTCGGTGATTCTGTGCACTCTTCAAACGCTTGGCTTCAATCATATTGATGGTAGTGGCAGTGCTAGTGGTAGTGGCTGAAGATCCTTATTGAAATAGATCACAGCCATAGGCTTTTACACGTCTGTCAAATGAAGAAAAAATGTCGGTTATAGTGGTCCAGTTCGGGTAACAGCGCAGACTAGCCGCAGTTGGTGCGGGGTACTCGTCCTCCTCTCCAGGCTATCACCACCGCTGGTGGCCAACGGTTCTCCCATCACGGTGTGGCCGAACACGTCCACAAACACCTGTTCAGGTCGATCTGAAGGGATCTGAAGTCCTGGCCAGTCGGAGTGAACTTCCGTGCCCATGGCGTTTAGGTCTCTATTTTAAGAGGTTTCGCTACCCTAGACATTAATTTACACTTGACTTTTCATGTTTTTAATTTTCTTGTCCTTGTTTCTGTGTGTTTTTCTGCTAGGGATTCGGTTGTTGTTTTTTCCTTTTGCCTGGTCAGCGGCCTTGTTTGCCCTGATTTTCTCGACTTTTAACTGCCAGTGTATCTTTAACCGGTTCGAACCTCGGCCGATGCAGGCATGTTGGAATTTTATTTTATTTTAATTTTTTTTTGGGGGGGGGGGGAGGGGGGAATCCCTGTCCCTGACCCAATGGTAGGTAGGATCGAGCACCACCTAGTCTTCTCGAATAAGGACGAAAAACTCGAAGGCCCCGTGTGCACGTTTAGCATGTTAAAAATACCTTGGCAATTGAAAGTCGAGCAGAGCAGACGGAACACGCTGCCTGGGCAAAATTCTATAAAACAAAAAAACAAAAAACTACCACAAAAAACACATAGAAACAGGAACAAGAAAAATATTTTTTTTTAAAGTACAAAAGTGAGGTGTAAATGCCAAGGGCAGCGAATCTATAAAATAAAGACCTAAAACAACAAGCAAAGCGAGAAAGCTGCATGTGTGTACCTTGTCTAAGGATATGAGCAGATTTATTCTAGACAAAGATTAAAAACTATGCACTGAAAAGAAAAAAACTTTATAATTATATTGCACGTGAGGGGAACGCGGGGGGGGGGGGGGTAAAGGAATGTAACTTTTCCTGTTTTCACACTTTTTTTTTTTTTCAAACAGAAAGGTCGAAACACATAGTAATGAATTTAACATTACAAAACGAGGAAAAAAACAGGTTCTCTAGGTATCTACTATCATAAAATTAATCATCTTGGAGTTTGACTTGGGTTTAACGGTACATCGATACGATACCAGCCACATTCCATCTTTCACGGTTTCTTCGTTATCTCACTTTCGGTTTATTTTCAAATTTCGGATTCTTGTTGGTATTATTAAGATCAAAATTTAATAAAGTGAAGTTAAAAATCTAACCGGAAAAAGTTCCGTACTGCACAGTACGAGTATGTCTTATCTGTAGTATGAATGATCTTTGCTGCTCGTGATGTCAAGATTCCTAAAAACCACAGAAAACCTGTAGGGACGCAGCAGAGCTATAAGTAATGTCAAAATTGGGCAAAAAGAAAAAGTTGTGTGTAGTTTGCATCGTATCGTATGAGTATTATTTCTTTCGCGGGGCTTTGCTACATACGGCTTTTTCTTTTTGCCTAATTTTGACATTCGTGATGTCAAGGCCTTGCAAAACTGGTCATTCGGTGCAGGCCAGACTAGAAATATAGGCTAGGTCTTTCATCTGAAAATGGTCATAGAGTACTTTTCTAAATTAGAGCTAAAACTGAAATCTATTCATGTATGTTTTATCTGTTTAAAACGATTCATGAATCTTGTTTTGTTTTTGTTTTTTTGTGGTGAAATTCTCTATGACTCTCTGCTCTTGATATCCATGTTCTTTATCAAAGCCCCCCCCCCCCTCTTCTTTGCCTTTACGAGGGGAGAGCAGGAAGCCCCGCCCCCCCCCCTCTTCTTTGCCTTTACGAGGGGAGAGCAGGAAGCCCCGCCCCCCCCCCCTCTTCTTTGCCTTTACGAGGGGAGAGCAGGAAGCCCCGCCCCCCCCCCCTCTTCTTTGCCTTTACGAGGGGAGAGCAGGAAGCCCCGCCCCCCCCCCCTCTTCTTTGCCTTTACGAGGGGAGAGCAGGAAGCCCCGCCCCCCTCCCTCTTCTTTGCCTTTACGAGGGGAGAGCAGGAAGCCCCGCCCCCCCCCTCTTCTTTGCCTTTACGAGGGGAGAGCAGGAAGCCCCGCCCCCCCCCTCCCTCCTTTAAAATCGCAGACCCAGGTTAACTGGCATACTTAGCCTCCACCCCCCCCCCCCCCACACACTCCCCAGCTGGAGCCAGAAAAACTTTGTTTACTAAATTCCACCGAGTCCAGAAGTTTGAGAATATCCCCGGGGATAATCCTAGGATCAACACCTGATCATTCAAAGCGTGAACAAAAAATAAAGGGCGGGGGGGGGGGGGGGGGGGAGACCATCAAAAGACGACTTTAATTTCCGGACTCCCTGGACTTACTGATGTTTCCACTTTATCTTGATCACTTTTCCTCTAATAGGATTTCTCTATCGTCGTATCTGAACTTTTGGTGTGGTTTTTTTTGTGTTTTGTTTGTTTGTTTTTTCAAGCTCTCATCCCCTCTCATCCCTGTTGCAATCTTAAGACAACCTGAAGTCGTTTAAAATTGTTCGCTACAGAAATCCTGTGTAAGGGTAGCCAAACAAAGGCCACCGAATTCGGTCACCGAGCCACTAGGCGCTTTAGGTGAGAAGAATTGCACTATATAAACGGACCGAATCTAGGTGGGCTCTATGTGCAGTTGTTGAAATTATATAGTGCAATTCTTCTCACCTAAAGCGCCCAGTGGCTCGGTGACCGAATTCGGTGGCCTTTGTGTGGCTACCCTAAGGAGAGTATCACACGAAGTCCGGCCAGACACAGTCCATGCTGGCAGACAAGAAGTACACACCACAATTTCCTATATTTTCTGAGTAAATACGGGAAGACACTATCACACTAAGCCGGATCAGGCACAGCCAGCGTCTGCTATTATTTTCTTGGGTGTACATTTCGCCGGCTGCAAGTGGCTCTGAGTTCTGGGTTTAGTATGATATCCCCTTTAGACATTTCTTTACGACTCAACCAGCACAATACCATTCTTCACATGCAACTGTCCATCCATCCGAAAACCCGCAGATAGGGACGATAGCTTTTGTTATGAAGTAATTACAGCTCGGCCATTCTAGTTAATTCGGGAGGAACATTTTTGACCAATCAAACTTGCCGGCTATTGATTCATCCGTTATCTTTCCCCATAAAGATGGCGACAGATGGAAGCCGTGTTGACATCGATGTCCTATTTTTGTCACTATTTTCAAGGCCAGGGTTATGTTTACGGTAACATTGCATGCGTCAGTCCTGTTGTATGGATGTGAGACTTGGAATGCGTCCCAGGCCTGCATAAAGAGAATCCAAGTTTTCATCAACAGATGTTTGAGGAAGCTACTTAAGATCAGATGGACAGACAAGGTCAGCAATGAAATTGTATGGAAAAGAACAAGACAGCCCAGTCAGAGAGGAAATTGGTAGGAGGCGATGGAGATGGATCGGCCACACTCTCAGGAGGCCAGGAAACAGCATCACGAAGAAGGTATTGGATTGGAATCCCCAGGGCAAGAGATCAAGAGGAAGGCCGCGCGGAACGTGGAGAAGAGCCAGAGAAAATGATGTGCAACGAAGCGGAAAGACTTGGAATAATGTAAAGAGGCTGGCCCATGATAGAGAGAGATGGAAAGTGTTTGTTGGTGGCCTATACCCTGATCCAGGGTGAGAAAGGCAATGATGATGAGCGGCCTTGTTCAGCCTGCTCTTCTCGACTTTCTACTGCCAAGCTATCTTTAACGTGCGCGAAGCGTGTGCAAATAATCTTTAACGCGCCCGGGCAAAATTTTTTTTTAAAAAAGCTAATCCCTACCACCCCCTCCCGCAAAATGGGATCAGACAAATGTACAAATACTTAATACAAATACAACAACAACAACAACAACAACAAACAATTAAAAATAAACAAGAAAAGGAGAGGTGCAAATGCCAGGAACAGAGATCATCCGAAAACCAAAGACCTCAACTCAGTCGTGCCCACCCCGATTCTCTGTTTTAGGAAGAGATGTTTTTTTTTCCCACAGGGTTTAGGGTTAAGGCCGTGATAAAGGTTTGCGGCAGGGTTAGGGTTTGTGATACAGTGTGGCAATGGTGGCCAATCCGCGGCTCGCTAGCCACATGCGGCTCTTTGACCTTCAATATGCGGCCCTTTGACGATGACCTTCAATATGCGGCTCTTTGACGATGACCTTCAATATGCGGCTCTTTGACGATGACCTTCAATATGCGGCTCTTTGACGATGACCTTCAATATGCGGCTCTTTGACGATGACCTTCAATATGCGGTTCTTTGACGATGACCTTCAATATGCGGCTCTTTGACGATGACCTTCAATATGCGGCTCTTTGACGATGACCTTCAATATGCGGCTCTTTGACGATGACCTTCAATATGCGGCTCTTTGACAATGACCTTCAATATGCGGCTTTTTGAAGATGACCTTCAATATGCGGCTCTTTGACGATGACCTTCAATATGCAGCTCTTTGACGATGACCTTCAATATGCGGCTCTTTGACGATGACCTTCAATATGCGGCTCTTTGACGATGACCTTCAATATGCGGCTCTTTGACGATGACCTTCAATGTGCGGCTCTTTGACGATGACCTTCAATGTGCGGTTCTTTGACGATGACCTTCAATATGCGGCTCTTTGACGATGACCTTCAATATGCGGCTCTTTGACGATGACCTTCAATATGCGGCTCTTTGACGATGACCTTCAATATGCGGCTCTTTGACGATGACCTTCAATATGCGGCTCTTTGACGATGACCTTCAATATGCGGCTCTTTGACGATGACCTTCAATATGCGGCTCTTTGACGATGACCTTCAATGTGCGGTTCTTTGACGATGACCTTCAATATGCGGCTCTTTGACGATGACCTTCAATATGCGGCTCTTTGACGATGACCTTCAATATGCGGCTTTTTGAAGATGACCTTCAATATGCGGCTCTTTGACGATGACCTTCAATATGCGGCTCTTTGACGATGACCTTCAATATGCGGCTCTTTGACGATGACCTTCAATATGCGGTTCTTTGACGATGACTTTCAATATGCGGCTCTTTGACGATGACCTTCAATATGCGGCTCTTTGACGATGACCTTCAATATGCGGCTCTTTGACGATGACCTTCAATATGCGGCTCTTTGACGATGACCTTCAATATGCGGCTCTTTGACGATGACCTTCAATACGCGGCTCTTTGACGATGACCTTCAATACGCGGCTCTTTGACGATGACCTTCAATATGCGGCTCTTTGACGATGACCTTCAAATTTCGGCTCTTTGACGATGACCTTCAATATGCGGCTCTTTGACGATGACCTTCAATATGCGGCTCTTTGACGATGACCTTCAATATGCGGCTCTTTGACGATGACCTTCAATATGCGGCTCTTTGACGATGACCTTCAATATGCGGCTCTTTGACGATGACCTTCAATATGCGGCTCTTTGACGATGAACTTCAATATGCGGTTCCTGGAAATTATGTTGGCTGTTTCTGTCAGTCTGTTTGTTGTTGTTGTTGTTGTTGTTTTAAGACTTTAGGTACACATGCGTACTTTATGCTTACTGAATTTAATACAAATTAAAGGTTTAAAAAACTGTATACATGAGTAAATATTGCTGCATACAATCACGTATTTATTAATATTTACATAAAACGATTGTAACCAAATGTGTATGTAATAATAAAAACGTGTGTGTAAATTTTGTTCATATCTTGTGGCTCTCGAACATCTGACGTTTTATCGTATGTGGCTCTAAGGGAACATTCTTTGATCATGCTGTTTAAAATAATTTAATTTTAAAAAGTTTCCAGTGTTGGCCTCTGATTTACGAACCTCGCTAGAATAACCCATAGGGACTAGAATGCCCACTATCTCAAAATGACTTTTACTTATAAAGACAGGAAGAAATAAATTAAGAAAGAAATATAAAAAAGGAAGGAAGGAGATAAAAGAATGAAAGAAAGAAAGAGAGGCGGAAGGAAGTGAAAGAAAGAAAAACAAACAAAAAAAAAGAAACAAAGTGAAAGAAAGACAGAAAATGGAAAAAAAAAAAGAAGGAATGAAAGAAATGGAAACATTAGATAGAAACAGAATGAGAACGAATAATATTGATCAAAACATGCCCTGTTTCCGTCAAGACGCAGGGAACACGTCCTTAATCTCTGACACATTGTCCATGTAGAATGATGTCCGGAGGGATGCCATAGAATTGACGTCTTCTCAAGGGAACAATCTATGAAATCTATGAAACCCCGTACGCTCCAATGCTGCGATTCTCGCGGCCCCCCCCCCCCCCACCCCCCGACCCCCTTTTTTTCCCAACCCATATACGCTTTTTGTAAGATTGGCCTCACACCTACCCTATCCGTCACTCCCCTTGTACAGGCATAGAACCATTAAAATGTTTGTATTCACTACCGTTACTGGAATGCATAATTATGCACTCTTCTTAGAACCCCCCCCCCCTCCCCTATCCCCCATGCACGCTTTTCATACCGCACGATAAACAATCGTAACTCTACTTTTGACGTTTTGTTTTTTTTTTAAATTAGAGATATTTAGCTCGCTTGTAGCCCTTGGCAGCCGGCAGGTTTGTGGTTATAAATTTGGGGTTAAAGTCTGAAAATAATGTATTTAATAACGTTTTTGAAATATCGCAATTATTGAGTCTGATGAAGAAAGTTACTTGGTTTGTTTTTTGTTGTTTTTTTTTTTGCTTCTCCTAAAATTGAGTAGAAACCAACTTACGACAGTTTACCACGCGACCTTTTATACTCCGGGAGCAATGCCCCCCCCCCCCAAACATGAGTACGCATCAGAAGCCCCCCCCTCCCTCCCCCGCCCCCCTCAAGCGTTCAATCTTAATTCGGTTTAAGATGAAGCCTGGCGATTAATTTTGTCCAGTTCCTGTATGTGTCTATGAAATAATCCATGTTGTGTAATATGAAATTAGTGTCTCTTCCTGATCGGGAAATATAAAAACCACAGAAAAACTGTGGGGTCACAGCAGGGCTATAAGCAAAGTCAAAATTGGGCAACATACAACCTTTTCTTTTTGTCCCATTTTGACTTCCTGATCGGGAGGAAATTATGGAACATGGTGTATCCGTGTTTCCATAATTAACCCCCAGGACACTGGGTTGCGCGTATTAACGAGGCAAAAATTATTGGCGGGAATGTGATGACATATCATAAACTGGTTAGGATTCGACACTTCATCAAGCGTGACCTATTTGTCGTGAGTTATTGATAATGTAAATTTTGCTATGTGCTGACGAAAATTAAAAATAACAATAATTATCTTCAGTGATGCGCATACGCTCCATAATATTATATTTGCTTCGTTATTGCGTCTGCTCAGGAAGAGCAGAGCCAGACAGCCCTTTTGTCTTGTTTTTTTTAATGTTCTTTGGGGTTTTTTTTTGAGAATGTTGTTACAAGTGCGTACGTCCCCCAAGTCTTTTCAGCTAGGGGTACGTATTTTAAAGCCTTTTTGTGCCCCCAGAGCCAGAGAGCTCCTCCCAGAAATACTCCTAACAACAGCCTTAATTAATTATTCTTTCAGATTTTCTTTTTGTTTTCCTCCTGTTTTTTTTGGTTGAAAGGGCAGGGGGCCCAGGGTTAAGTATTCGATAAGATTCAGGATTGAGGATAAGGACGGGTTAGAGATAGGTACGTATAGGTTCGAATCCCTAGTGCATAACACTTGGGGTGCGTACGTACAAGTAACAACAACCGTTTTTTTTAAATGGCTTTTGCTATTACCAAGTGTTCGGACGAACGGTGTGTCTGTCTGTCTATCTGTCTGTCTGTGTGTCTGTATAGCCGTGCGTGTGTATGCTTCTGTATCGGACATCATTATCAAAGTTACAACGTCTCAAAATCTCCTCTTAGATATTGCTGAACTTTTTTGTTTTCAATAAATGGCTGAGGTAATTACCAAGACTTCGGGCCAACGGTGTGTGCGTCTGTATAATTATGTGTGCGTGTGTGTACGTGTCTTCCTATCTGTCTGTCTCCGTGTATCTGTCTGTGTGTTTCAATATCGGGCATCATTTTATCAGAGTTAAGGACACTTTCAAATAATGTCCTCTCAAATATTTTTCAACTCCTTTACCACTTTCTGAGTTACGTCCTAAGCACCGTCTGAGTATTCGTGTGTCACTTTAGCGCCATTGCTTACAAATGAAACGTAAATGTCACTGGCGTCATTTTCCCCTTGACATCGCAATAAAGGCCGTATCGATCAGGCGTCTGATTCAGACGCAGGTTAAAGCATTTCCGGGGCCGATTCTTCAGAAGGTTCGAGACAAAAGAATAGTACTTGACTCGTGGAAGGTTCGAGAAAGTCGAATCGAGAGATGAGAAAAATAAAGAAGGGTTGCACAAGAAAACTGCCGTTTTCTTGATAAAGACCGTATGTGGCAAAACCGTATCTTACCCAAAAAAAAAAATAGATAATGTGTCATCGAGTCTCGTTCTATCAAAAGAGGCTATTGAACAGGGGGAGGGGGGGGGAGAGGGCCACCACACAGACAGACAGACAGGCAAACATGACAGACAGAACGACAGAGAGAAAGGCAGATAGACAGACAGACAGGGCCAGTGAGAGAGTGTATATGTGAAGGAGAGAGAGGAAGAAAGAAGGAGAGAGAGAGAGAATGGGAGAGATAGAGAGAGAGGGGGGGGGGGGGCAGAGAGAGAAATTCTAAGCCAGGTGGAGAGATAGAAGACATTTTTCATTCTATAAACAGATGTTAGAAAGCGAATTTGACCTATATTGATGGAAAAGTCAAAGACAAACTTTGTGCAGAGGGGCCGACAGTGTTCTGTTTTATGATACAGAAGAAACTGAATGCGCATACTGAAAGCACGATGTATTGACATCGGTAATGGTTAAGTTAAGAATTGTGGCAGACAGGAATCCTGATGAATAACCGGCCTGGTGTCCTGTAGTCGTTACAGTTGTAGCTATTTGTTGATTTCTTCTTTTTTATCTATCTTTCTATCTATCTATCTATCTGTCTGTCTATCTACCTGTCTGTCTGTGTGTCTGTCTGTCTGTCCATCTATTTATCTGTCTATCTATCTAGCTGTCTGTCTGTTTACCCATCTATCTGTGTGTCTGTCTATTTACCCATCTATGTGTCTGTCTGCCTGGCTGTCTGACTGTCTGTCTGTCTCTCTCTCTCTCTCTGTGTCTGTCTGTCTATCTATCTATCTGTCTATCTGTCTATTTTCCCTCTTTCTCGCTTTCTTTCTGTCTCTGTCTGTCTGTCTGTCTGTCTGTCTGTCTGTCTCTCTCTCTCTGTGTGTGTGTGTCTCTCTCTCTCTCTCTCTCTCTCTCTCTCTCTCTCTCTCTCTCTCTCTCTCTCTCTCTCTCTCTCTCTCCATTCCACTTTCAGCATATTACTTCCCAGTGTAAAGGTCTGAAAGCACTGTTCAGCTAGCACAGTTCTAGCCGCCAGTCAGAAAAAAACTCCATCTCCTCTGTGTTGAGATAAAGTTCAAACATGTAAAAAATGGGAATAGAACTGATATTTCGAAATGTGCACCAGCACCAGATCACAATCTTGCAAGCAAAAACCGGTTTATCTTCCTAAAAAAAAAAAAACCTGGAAAAAGCCGACTACATTCTCCAGGCAGGAATCAACAAAAATGAATATTTCAATTTCAGTTTGTTTTTTTTTAGTTTTATATCTAATCTCTGAAAGTGAGTGTATCAAAACCAGCTGCTGAACCTTTATATTGTTCGGCCACGACATATAAGCAATTGGTTTTCTTCCAGATAGGCTTTGCGTCCGGGATTCTCAGCCTATGGTAAATAAACCCCCTAGGGGGTAAATATTGCCTGCCTAAAGGATAAATTTTGCTTACCCAAAGGGTAAATTTTGCCTACTCGGAGGATAAATTTTGCCTTCTCAAAGGGAAACATTGCCTATCCAGGGAGTCAGTTTTGCCTATCCCGAGGGTAAATTTTGCCTACATAAAGAGAAACATTGCTGATCCCGGGGGTAAATTTTGCCTATCCGAGGCTAAGTTGTGCCCGTGCAGGGGTAAATTTTGCTTACCCTAAGGGTAAATATTGCCTACTCAAAGAATCAGTTGGTCCCCCCAGAGGGTCAATTTTGCCTACCCAGGGAAAAATTTTTACCTACCTAAAGGGTAAATATTGCCCATGCAGGGGGGTAAATATGGTATACTCTGACGTAGTCATTAATAGTCATTAATATCGTTTATCTATTTTTTTTTTTTTTTTGAGCAGCAAAACAAAAACTACAAAAAAGAGTCGCATTTTCGTCTATTACAAAGGCAAAGTATGACTGGAAATATCGTTCTGACCTCGTGACCCTCTGTTCTAAGAGCTACACTTCAGCTAGTGAATGTAATTTGATCTTTGTATTTGTGTTTATGTCAGAAAAAAACTGTTTGTTTCTGTTGTACTCTAGTTTATTACAAGCGTGTAATTACTTTGAAATGAATTGGATTCAATTCTGTGTCTGATTAGTTGGTTTTCAGTCGAAACATAAAAACCACAGAAAAAGAATTGTATCGTTAGGTATTGTTTCTTACGGAAGGCTTTGCTACATACAACTTTCTCATTTTGCCAAATTTTGTCTTTGGTTTCAGTCGAGCATTTTTTTTTTCTGTCTGTGTGTGTCTGTGTGAGTGTTTGAGTGTGTGTATTTGTCTGTTTATATGTGTTTATTTGTTTTGTTTGCTTGTTCGTTCGTTTCAGTGTTTGCCTGCGTACATTCCGTCGATGGGAACCATTTCTGCCTGGAATGTTATTACAACTACGTACGTGCCCAAAGTTTTTTTCCGCTAGAGAGCTCCTCCCGAAATACTCCTAACAACAGCCTTAACTAATTATTCTTTTAGATTTTCTTTTCGTTTTCCTCCTATTTTTTTGTTTTTTTTTTTGCTTTTTTTTTTTTGTTTTTTGGCCGGGGGAGAGGGTTAGGGATTCGATAAGATTTAGGGTTGAGGATAAGGACGGGGTTAGGGATAGGTATGTACACGTATGCACCCCCTAGGGCAAACGCTTGGAGTGCGTACGTAAAAGTTACAACAGTCATCGAAGCTATGGATATGGTAAGCACACCATAGGGCAGGGAAGGGGAAGTGAAAACTTGCCGAAGTCCAGCTTACACACGTAATTATTTTATGGATGGCCCTAAAGTGTGAATGATGTCCTGGTATTTTGAATAATAAAACTGATAACGTCAAACTTTTTTGTCAGCCATTTCTCCAGCTCAATCCGGAAGGAAAGGGAGAGTATTTTTACAAGACTGAAAAAGAATCCACGTTGTTTTCCTGGCAAGCTTATTTCCCCTTCCCTGAGAACTGGATTTGAAATAATACTTCATTTTGTTTTTTATTATTATTATTATTATTTCAATCATTTTCCTTGTCACGAAAATTGCTGGCAATCAGAATAATGTCACACTTGTACAGCTCGAGCAGTGTTTCTCAAGGCGGGACTGGACAGTCTTTTGCTGGAGCGTGGGGACTTCAGAATGGGACGTGATGAGTTTTCAAAGAAATCTTGATTTCATAGACGAAATATTATAAAAACTCGAGCTTAAGTGGACATGTATTCTGTTTAGATTTTCTATATTTCATATTCAAATCTTCTATTGTTTGATAGTTTTATCTGTTTAATTTTCCCAATTTTTTTTTTCTGTTCTTGTTTTTTCGTTGTTTTTTTCCCTTGAAAAAATGCAGTTGTCGAAATATCGGCCATTTTCTGTCTTCTCTTTTAGTTTGCGAATCATTGTATGGTTTGGGCATTATTTCTCGCGTGAAGCTTTGCTACATACAACTTTTTCTTTTTGCCAAATTTTGTCTTTATTTCATAGGATGTGGTGGTTCAGGGCTAAAGCTGGCGAAATTGGTCCCCCCCCCCCTCCCCCAATCAAACAAATCTGCAGCCAGTGTCAAGGGCAAAACTCTCTCTGAAATGAGAAACCTGTGAATAAAACTTGAAATAGAAACTTCAGTTAAAACTTCTTTTGAATGTATATTATTGAGCATATAAATATTTTTAATCTCTTTTATTGAACTAGATGAAGTTTCCGGCATTATCCGGGATAAATCTGTGAGTCCACCATACCATCTCTCTCTCTCTCTTTGGTCTAGAAAGCTTCCCAGATTCTACAGTCTTACCACAGATTTCATGCGCATCAGAGCACTGTGCACTCATTTCTGGTAGGGAAATTGCGCGTACCGAATTGAACGCGTATTAATACATCGTTTCCGGTGTGGTGGGCTTACTACAGGGAGTCAAAACAAAGATTATTGTATTTTTCATTTTTACAACTTTTTATTTAAAATACCTGAAACTTGAATCAACACAATGGGTCGATACAAAAGCGATTGAACTGGATTAATTAACACGCAGAAAAATTAACTTTATAATTGTTGAAACTGCCATTTAGGTGTAGCATCTAGCAAAAAAAGGGTCAAAATGGCACTACAATGAATTACTCCCACCACTATTTTTTTTATAAGACTAGATGAAGTTCCCGGCATTATCCGGGATAAACCTGTGAACCCACCGTTCTATCTCTCTCTCTCTCTTTTTGGTCTACAAAGCTTCCCATACTCTACAGCCTTACTACAGATTCCACGCGCTGAGCACTACTCACTCATTTGTGATGGGGAATTGTGGGCACGGAAGTGAACGCGTATTAATATCATTTCCGGTGCGATGAGCTTTCTACAAGGAGCCAAAACAGAGATCATTGTGTTTTACAAAGTTTACAACTTTTTATTTAAAAATACCTGAAACTTGAATCAACACAATCGGTTGATACAAAAGCGATTGGAGTTGATTAATTGACACTTAAGAAAATTCATATTATAATTTTTGAAACTGTCACTTAGGCTGTAGGGTCGAGCAAAAAAAAAGGCCAAAAATTGCACCACAATGAATTACTCCAGCCACTATTTTTTTTATAATAAGATAAGATACTAACTTTGCCCGATCATGATTGGGCGGGGGGGGGGGGGGGGGCATTTTTTTTTCTTGAATTGAAGAAAGGCGTGGGACAAAAAAAAAGTTGAAAAACACTTAGCTGGATTCTCGTCCAGGAGAACGATTGGCTCCCAGCAGTAGAATTTCAAATCTAAGGGGGGGGGGGGGGGGGGGAATTTTTCACCCAGGGCAGAAACTGGGGTGGAATTTCAGCCAAACGGGAAACTCCAAACTGTGAAAGAATGTACTTTCGTAGAAAATGATTCTCTCTGAACATACATAAAAATTAGGAAATATCAACAACAGAAACAACAAAAGAAATCATGCTGTGACGGAGCGTGAGAATAAATGTATTTGTATTTTGTAGATTTCTTTAATGCCATTTGGGAAATTTGCCTTAGTGTCATTGCAGCCCTGTTACAACTGGAGCAGACACGTCGTCGCCACAGTGCAGCGCCGGTCGGAGGTTGGTGGGGTTTGTTTTGGGGGGGGGGGCGGAGCTAGGGAGGGGGGGGGAGTGGTTGGGATAGATTTTATTTTATTTTGCCTGGACAGCAGCCTCTTCGGCCTGTTCTTCTCGATTTCCAACTGCCAAGGTATCTTTAAACGTGCGCAACGTGCACACGGGCCCTCCAATAGGATCAAGGACAGGAAAATATGAGAAAAAAATCCCAAAAATTCCAACATGCCTCCAGCGACCTGGATTCGAACCCGGTACCCTCGGCATGAGAGGCTAGCACCTTGTCTCTAGACAACTGTGTCCCCGTGTTAGCACCTGAAACTCCTTGTCTACGTGACCAAAATTGTGAAATTTTGTGCACTGTCTCTAGTGGCTTAGCGTGGGGGGGGGGGGGGAGCACAGGGGCGGTTGCCCCGGATGCACAATTCTAGGGGGTTCAACATTTCAAAAGGAAAAAAACGAATAAAGTAGAAATACTAAATAAAAAAGAAAAAATAGCGCGAACATTCTACACAGTTTTTCAACACGATGGGGTAAATAAACATTGCCTAGCGCTGACAGCCCACGGGTCAATGGCGCAATGCCTGCCTACTTCGTTCATCAAGTTTTTCACGAAGTTTATGGAAGGGAGTTTGAACTTTGTCATTCTGAGGGGACGCTTTGTCCGGGTAACAGGGAGAACAAGTTGTCAGAATTCCTTGTTTGATTTTATTTTTAAAGAAAACACCCTTGATAAATGTTTTGTTTAAGATAAACAGATGCAGAAACCCCCGGATTTTCGGGACAACAGCTCTTTGCCGGGAGCTGTACGCAAACAAAGAAACCCCTCCTTTAAATGGGAAAGAATGAAATGTAGAAATGATGATTGCTGGATTCTTTTGTGCCCCCAGAGCTAGAGAGCTCCTCCTGAAATACTCCTAACAACAGCCTTAATTAATTATTCTTTCAGATTTTCTTTTTGTTTTCCTTCTGTTTGTTTTTTTATTGAAAGGGTAAGGGGCAGGGTTAGGGATTCGATAAGGTTTAGGGTTAAGGATAAGGACGGGGTTAGGGATAGGTACGTATATGTACGCGCCCCTAGCGCAAAACGCTTAGGGTACGGACGTACAAGTTACAACAGCCCAGATCTAACTGTGAAGCGGGAAGCGAGGTGAGATTTTTATTCAAATATTGTTTTCTCCAGATTTAGGAAATCGCAAAAACATTGACTGGCATTGCTTGAAGAATAACGACGAGCCAACACGAAGAATAAGATTTTTTTTTCTTTTTCCTAACAAGGGCTGGAGACAAGAAACCCTTGTTTCCAAATTTGCATATAGATTTGTGGAGGGGGGGGGGGGGAGGGGTAGATATCACGGCTTTGGCTTATGTCTTGTTTCCGTTGGTTTTTTTTACATCATAGAGATTGAATTTTACAAGGGCATCAATATGAAATTTCAAATTTTTCAAAATCGAGTGTTCTGACAGTGTGTGTGTGTGAGTAGTGTTCTGATTTACTGGTAATGTTGTGTGAGCAATGTGCATGTGTGCGGTTTGCGTTTCAGACCTGTGTGCCTTAGATATTGTATTTAATGTGGGGCCCGAGACACAGGATACCGAAACGGTTCAATTCGCCAGATTCCGTCCATCGATCTGCGCGCGTATCATTCATGTCAATAATGCAGTAATCCGCACCACATCCCTTCATAATTGAACGAAAAAAAAACTAGCACCACAGAGCTGTGTGAGTAGTACTCACCATGTTTATACGCGCCCAAGTTGTGGACATATAGTGAAAGAAGGAATGGTCCGTCTCGGTATTCTGTGTCTGTTAGTGATGCTGTGACAACGAATTTCATGATAACTGGATAATAAAGTTATCTTATTTTTGTGCATTCTCCCAATTGTTCCCACTTGCACTGAGATGCTCAAGCCGCATAAATCACGGGTAAGCTGACAAAATCCCCCAGCAAAGCGACTCTTTTGTCTTTCAATGTTCCTGTATGACAGGGTAGATTTAGACTTCCATCACCGGAGATTATCAGGATGAAAGAGATACACTTTTGCAGCCCGGACAGTTTGGGATCGCGCGTATTTATTGGCTTTTGTTGTTTTGTGGGGTTTTTTTTGTATTTTTGCATACTTTCTTTAATCCCATTTGGGAAACTTGCCTTTGTGCCATTGCAGCCCCAGTTACAACTGGAGCAGACACGTCGTCGCCACAGTGCAGCGCCGGTAGGCGGATTTTTTTTTGGGGGGGGGGGTGGTAGGCATGAATTTTATTTAATTTTGCCCGGGCAGCGGCCTGTTCGGCCTGCTCTTTTCGATTTCCAACTGCCAGGGTATCTTTAACGCGTGCAACGTGCACACGGCCCTTCCAAAATTTTTCGTCCTTATCCGAGAAGACTAGGTACTCGATCCTACCCCCCCCCCCTCCACAATAGGATCAGGGACACCAAAATATGAGAAAAATCCCAAACTTCCATCATCCCTGCACCGGCCGGGTTTTGAACCCGGTGTAAGAGGCCAAAATATATCCCCCGCCCAGACTATACCCGGGGTTAAACTGGCCTAGCCCAGAATATCCCCCGGGGTATATTCTGGGCTAGGCCAGTTTATACCCCGGGGTTACTTTGGGCTAGGCCAGACTATACCCCCCCAGTCCAGATTATACCCCCTACTTTTTTTTTAAAAAACAAGTCAAGACCACAGTTTATTTCAGTCTGTTTTTCATCACTGTCATCAGATATCATATTAATACAAACATGAACACATTCTTGACACCAACAAGTCATAATGCAATTTAGAGAAAATAATAATAACAGTTTATTTCAGCCTTAGTTTACTTTGGTGTACATACATACATTCTCGACTCCTGTAAATCATGATACATTTTAGAAGGAACAAACATGCATTAAAATGCAACAAAAAAGTTGAGTATCCATTCAAACTGACATGATTAGACTTCCGTATTAATTTCACTCGTCTGTGTTGATGATATTATTATTATTATTATTATTATTTTGATAGTTGGTTGGCCATGAGTAAAACATGCATTGTATTTATTTTACAATGATGTAGAGAGAAAAGGCCAGAAAAGAAAACACAGAAAAAAATAATAAAAACATAATGATAATCCAACTGACAGATAGTGCAATTCCATCATCCAGCAGACATAAAACTAAATAGGCACTAAATGTTTGCGACTGATGAACTCCAATTGTCCAGATCCACTTGAAACGTAACAGAATGCTAACCAGTAACAATGATAACAATAAGAACACGAAATCATGTTATTTACTCTTGAAAATATAGAGAAATATCAATATCAGAATCACCATCATCATCATCTCGGAAATTGCAAAGATATGAGAGGGAGTGTAAAAATGGCAGCGTAGGCCTACAAATCATTCTAGAATTTATAAGCAGCAATGTATGTGTATCAACTATATATAAAAAAAAACGTATTAAATCTTTTCAAATATTCAAGTAAAACTGGACAGAAAGCTTTAGTGAAATAGCCTTGACAGGTGTGTAAGCCGACAGAGTAAGTCCACTGAGACAAAAGTAGTGCGTTGTAAAAGGTAATTAGATCTATAGCATGTTGAGGCAAAATTCAATGGATCGTGTTACATTAACAGTATTTCTTGTTAGTGAGTATCATTCTTTGATAAGTTATTTGTAGAAAGGTATACATTTCATGCACATTACGGTTTAAGACACTGGATTAGTTTGCAAGGCTTTTGAAAGATTGAACCTATGTGTTATAGTGAATAAGGGTATGTCACTTGCGAGTGAAATAATAATAATTTAAAAAAAGACCTTGTCCGTCTTTACCGTCCTCAGCTTAACATGTCCCTTGCCAAGGGATTTAACAACTGTGTATTTGTACACACAAAAAAATATTTAAAATGACTTCATTTTTATGAGTCCGTTAATTATTTCATCCATTGGGACTAAGTGTATGTCAGTGCCAAACAAACAGTACCGTGCAAATTTTACTCAATGGCAACCAACTACAAAAACAACTACAACATGCCAACGAACGTGAGTGAAAGTAATCCAGTGCCTCAAACCATGAGCTACATAAAATGTATACATTTCTACAAATACGCTATCAAAGAATTTACTAACAAGACATGTTCATGCAACATGATCCATCGAATTTTTGCCATAACATACTGTAATTACTTTCTGCAATGCACTGTTGACTCAGTGGATTTAATCTGTCATTTTACATGACTATCAAAGCTACTTCGCTAAAGCTTTCAGTCCAGTTCTACTTGAATAGTTGAAAAGATTTAACACATTTTTTTTACATGTAGTTGGTATATACACACATATATTATTGCTGCTTAAAGATTCTAGAATGATGTGTAGGTCATTTTTATATTCCCTCTTATCTTTGTATTATTCCAAGATGATGGTGATTCTGATATTGATTATATTCTCTTTATTTTCAAGAGTAAATAAGATGATTTGGTGTTCTTATTGTTATTATTGTATATTACTGGTTAGCTTTCTGTAACGTTTCAAGTGGATCTGGACAGGTTAAATTCATTATGTGAAACAATTTTAGTATGTATAAGATAAGATAAGATAAGATAAGATAAAAATAATATAACTTTATTATCCTGTTTCCAGGAAATCTGTTGTCACAGCAGCAGTAACAGTACAACAGCAAATACAATATCTAAGACCTACAAGTCTTTAATGCCTACAGCACACACGCACATTGCTCACACAACATTACCAACAAGTAAGAACATTGCTCATTTAGTTTTGTGTGAAGTATTTAATGTCTGCTGGATGATGGAATTGCACCATCTGCCAGTTCAGTTGTTAAAATGTTGTTGTTTTTTTTTTCTCTATGTATTCTTTCCTGGTCTTTCTCTCTGCATCAGTGTAACTTTGTATGTAGATCTAATTGTTCCGACAGATCAAGCACATTTCTGATTTTCAAAAATTAAAATAAGATTCAGAACTTTACACTTATGAGTCTTATAATTAGTTCATACCTTGCCACTAAGTATATGTTAGTGGTGTCAAACAAAAAAATTACAGTACATGTTTAACACATGGACAACTAATTATAAAAAAAAACCAAAACAATAATAATACCAACGGACACAAGTAAAATTTGTGTTAAAGTTTAATCATATCAGTTTCAATGGATTTTCAATCCTTTTGTATATCAGTGCTTTTTAGTGCATGTTTATTTCCTTTTAAATGAATCATAATTTACAAGAGTCAAAAATGTATGCTTCAATATGATATCTGATGACAGTGATAATGGACAATTCAAACTAAAGTTGAAATAAACTGCGGTCTTGACTTGTTTTTTTTTAAAAAGTAGGGGGTATAATCTGGACTGGGGGGGGGGGGGGTATAGTCTGGTCTAGCCAAAAGTAAACCCCGGGGTATAAACTGGCCTAGCCGGGGGATATTCTGGGCTAGGCCAGTTTAGCCCCGGGTATAGTCTGGCGGGGGTATAATCTGGCCTGCTACACCGGGACCCTTGGCATGAGAGGCGAGCAGCTTGCCTCTAGACCACCTTTGCCCGCCTTGATTCTCCTCATGGCCGTCGTCTCTCGTTGCTTTATCATTCTTCTCATTCATTTTCTCCTCGCCGTGTCCTTCATATTTTTGGTTCTCGTTGCTGTTACTGTTACATCGTCCATTCTTTTTTTCTCTACATGATTATCTTTTTGATGTTTATTATCTAATTTTTTGTATTGTTTCCCTCCACCCCCTTCCCCTTCCCCCCTCCTTGTTTCTTGTTTTCCTTCGTTATTTTCACCTTTATCCTCTCAGACTTCTTCCTTTCTGTATCGTTTTCCTTTCAGTCCATCTCTCTCTCCCCCCCCCCCCCACCCTTGTTTTGTGTGTTTGTTTATTACTTTTTTGGTCTCTTCCTCTCCGCCCTGCCCCCCCCCCCTTTTCCGCGCGTGGGAGCACGCACCAACATATACAGACACACACATTCCCACACACACACACATACACTCCGATCCAGACGTGCTGATTCACCTCCCCTTTTTTTTCTTTTTTACATGTTTCCCAGTTTGATTAGATTTGCTCTCCCGTTATCATTTGTGGGTGTTATTTTTATCTCTTTCCAATGAGTGGTAATCGAATGGCTTGAAGTTGTGGAACTTGATGAGACTGGAATTATATTTCTGGGCGCATGTACAAGCAATCAGACAATGGTTTCCATCCATTGACTGGGCAAAAGTGTTGATGTGCACCATGCGTACATCGAAATGATACAAATGGCCACATTCCGTCGTGCAAAAACAGAGCGACGTATATGCTGATTTTTTCATAGTTTTGAGAAAAACACAAAGAATTGTGTGTCATGGATACATAAATGCTTTTA
Organism: Onchidella celtica; assembly: GCA_963931925.1. Lineage (NCBI taxonomy): Eukaryota > Metazoa > Mollusca > Gastropoda > Systellommatophora > Onchidiidae > Onchidella > Onchidella celtica. The sequence continues at coordinate 52,240,189 of OZ007574.1, read as the reverse complement.
TTTATGAGTTTGTCGCACTAGAAACGACTATTTTGGTAGTAGATACGCCTATCTGCCTTTGACATATAAGAACTAAATGTGAGAGAAGTAAATAGAGACTTTAAAGTAGAAAAAGGTCATACTGTCAGTTACGACGCTCTCCCTTTGCACAGCAGTATTGTCTGTGTCGTGTCTGGCTGAGCCAGAAACAAACTTTTCCAGGAGAATGAAGACACGGACGTGGCGTGTGGCGTGTCTTGGACAGTTGACACATGGCGGAGCCCATCCCTCGCCAGGATTGACCACATCCGAATTTCCTCAAACTCAGAAGCTCGCTCTGGTCGCAGACACGAACCACCTTAAACTGGGTGGTAGTCCTTCCGCCCTGGCCGCTGACTCGGTAAGGAATTCCTCACGTCCAGTGATGAACCTGCAAGGAACAGTCGTGGGAGGAGGCAAGAGGAGAGGAAGACAGAGAAAGAGATAGGAGGGCAGCATCAGTGAATGGACTGGCCTCACATTCAGCAACTGCCTAAGAGCGTCTGAGAACCGGGTGGAATGGAGAACGCTGGTTGCGAAGTCTTCTGTGACGTCCCAACGGTCTTTAAGACTCCGGGATAGGCAAGTCAAGACAAGGCAAGAACAAACGGATCTATCGCAAACTGATTGACAGAAGGGAGTTGTCATCCAGCAACCCTAAGGAAATTCGACGCGTAGGACTGACGTCAAGTTTGCTCGTAGGAACGACGTGGTGCCTTGGGCAGATCCGCGAGTTAGGACATCGCACCGACGTTGGTTTGATGTAGGAAAGCTGCCACCCTACGGTAATCCCACTGAACCCTCCGGAAATTCTATACAAATATACGTCTGACTGACGTAGGGATGCCGGCTGGGGCGTTATGTACTCTTCAGTCAATAGTCAACTGAATTCACGTCAGAAAAAGACCCCTTTTGATGGTTCGGGGATGATAGGCTTTTTTTTTTTTTATTATCTTATTTCAAAGATGGGGTGGCCGAACAGTCATCTGAACTGGTTTTCTTCATTCTGGCACGGCGTTTGGCGCTGTAGCAGAGGTCGCGAGTTTCCATCCCCCTCACCTTAGTTACTTTATTGTTTTTTCCACTGTCTTTCACTCCCGATATTCTGAGCGCTGAGAAGGTACATAATACTTTTAAGGGCTCACCGTTTTCTCTGAATTATTTTCCTAGTACTCTGTCTCCTCTTCCCCCCCCCCCCCCAAGTTTCTGCTTACCTTTATTTTCCTCCATTAACCCTTTGCCTGCCACACAGATGTCCACTCATATCTGCCGGCAGGCGTTGGCGACCATGACCCTCCATCTCTCGCAATCTTCCGTAGCCCTGATGACGTCGTTGGTGATGTGCATTCCCAACCAGGCCTTTAGGTTGTCCTGCATCTTTATGCGTTGTCGTCCCCGGCTTCTTCTTCCACTGAATTTCCCTGTTGTTACCAAAATGTTCCAGTCCTCGACTTCTCATTACATGTCCAAAGAATGTTCCCTGTCTTTTTCTGATCTTGTTTAGGAGTGCATATGCCGGGTGCAAAACAAACAAATCTAAAAAAAATTACACACCAGAAATCCCACGCTTTCAAAATACACGCAAATGACACAAGTAAGTAGGGGTACTAACCAGGAAACACAAAATCATAATTCGGGAATTGTCTCCATATGATCACTCAAGAAATGCATACAAGTTAGGCCCGGAATAGTTCCGGGCATATGGCAGTATAGTGAAATCAGACATCCCGGAACGGTTTCGGGCAGAGTAGTGAAGGGGTTAATATACTAAGCCGCTTAAGCCTCGCATCAAACTGTAAACCAGGTCGATCTTCAAGTGTTTGGCAGTCGATCGCGGGATGAATGTAGGACACACCCGCGAGGTATATATATAATATATAATTGTTTTTATTTGTCTTTGTATTTTGGCGGGTCGTTTTTCCTGGATGTGGCTGGTTTGTGTTAGTTTTTTCTTCTTTTGTCCTTGTGAATGTGGCGGGCTGAAAATAAAACATGTGGCAGGACGGCAACAGCTTACCTGGCGACACTGAAACCGCCATTATGGGTGCGAAATAATCGACATTTACCGATATCGACTAATTTCGAGTAGATCAGAGGCCAATCTTGTTTCAGGCCTTCGCCAGACTGGTAGATCTCCAAAGGCTGGGAAATGTAAAAGTAGATCCTATGTCAATAAAGGTTGAGCACCCTTGCTGTAAACGGACTATAATTTTTTAACGAATGACGTCAATTCCAAAATTAAAGAAATGAAACAAAGATTGTTCCTATAATAGAATGACTGTTCACTTTGATAATGACTCCATATCCCGTCTTGGACACCCAAACAACATGGGTCAGAACTATATAATATTTCAACCTGTCGCGTCAAGTGTTTTGACCGTTCCTATCTTGCCTGAAATGCTCTCTCTTTCTCTCTCTCTCTCTCTCTCTCTCTCTCTCTCTCTCTCTCTCTCTCTCTCTCTCTCTCTCTCTCTCTGTCTCTCTATCTCTCTCTCTCTCTCTCCATCAAATTCTGATTTAAATCAAGTGTAGAGAGGAAAACAAAATCTCATTGAGTCACATCTAAGATTCCCGACTTCCTGAATCATTATTTGATGTTCCTGCAATGAACATTTTCCCTCACAGTTATGAGCAATAATCTTGACCTGGTGGAGCTGAAGCATGTACTCTCCCACATTTCTGCATTAGTTACAACGATGGTGTCTTTATGGTTAGTTGAGTACATATCCTGGTCTTTTCTTTTTCTTGCTCTATCTATCTATCTATCTGTCTATCTATCTATCTATCTATCTATCTATCTATCTATCTATCTATCTATCTATCTATCTATCTATCTATCTATCTATCTATTTATCTATCTCTTCCTCTCTCTCTCTCTCTCTATCTCTATCTCTCTCTCTCTCTGTCTGTCTCGCTCTGTCCCTCTGTCTGTCTGTCTGTCTGTCTCCGTCTGCTTCTGTCTCTCTGTCTCTGTCTCTCTGTCTCTGTCTCTCTGTCTCTTTCTCTGTCTCTCTCTCTCTCTCTCTCACTCATGATTTGGTTTTCTGGTGGTAAGATCTTGAATGTCGAGACGAGATGAATATCGCGTACGTTAATGAAGTAATGGAAATAGGTCACCTCGGCCTGCTGCGTTTTCCTTATCTCTAAGTTATTCATAATCCCGAGATTATTTCAAGTGACATCACAAAAATTGTCCTTCCCGCATTTTTTTAAAATTAACTTCTTCTGGATCTCTTAATTTCTTCCGGAGTCGTGAGGGACACTGCACTAGTGAGCGTTGCACCAGCTGCCTCCACCTCTGGTGGTCATGGGCAAGTGTGTGTATAGTGGCAGTTTTCCTCTGTCCATTCAGTATTATATTGTCCGTCCATTTCTTTCTTTGTCTGCCCCGTCTCCTCGTTCCCGGAACTATACTTTTTTTTTTAATTAAATTTATTTACTGTCAAAAGATTGACGTGTGACTTGTCGAGTCACTGACTCTGCTATGGCAATGCATTCGTGCACACACAAACTGAAATCAATTCAAAATGATTGTTCCCACCCCTTGTTCCATCAGATAGTCCGACCCCAAAGAAGTGGACGAATACTGTATTTAAAAGTAAACAGTGAGCGCTATAGATGATCTTTTTTTTTTTGCCATCCGATATTCGAAGTAGTAATGTTTCCTGATGTAGTATGCTGTTGTTAGTTTTTCCTAATGGATTGTTCTCACAGTGTGTTTTAGTAATTTTCTTATTTGCTGGTAATGTTGTGTGAGCAATGTGGGTGTGTGTGGTATGCTTTAAAGACCCGTGTGCTTTAGATATTGTATTTGATGTAGCACCCGAGACGGATCATTCCTTCTTTCACAATATTATGTCCACAGCGTGTGCGCGTATAAACAAGGTGAGTACTACTCATGGAGCTCTGTGGTACTAGTCTTTATGAATTATGAAGGGGTGTGGGTACGAATTGTTGCATTGTTGACATGGATATTACGCGCGCAATTCGACGGACGGAATTTGGAGAATTGAATCGTTTCGGTATCCTATGTCTCGGGTAGAACTGTTGCTGATGCTGTGACAACAAATTTCTTGACAGCAGGATAATAAACTTACATCTTATATCTCTTATCTTATTATCTTACGTCTGCCCGACATTGAAAGTTTCCTTTCAAATCCTATCGAACCTCTGAATTTAGTGTCTACATCTGTTACTTGGCTCTTTTCGTCTTGACAGACGGTCAGCAGCAAAATTTACTCCATTCTCCCGCAGCTTCTCTCCTGGCTTATCCTACCGATGTTGGATAAGCACCTCCTATTACAGTACTGGCAGGTAAAAGAGGTGCCGCCTAATTGTGGGGGTTTCTCCTTTCTTACTTGGCGCTTCTCAATTTAGTCTGAGATGATGTTGTTCTCGAAGTGTTGGACTCCAGTTCTCACTGTGGACTTGGAAGTCTACATCTGTTGCACGTGGGAAAATCTCCTTTACTTTGTACTTCAAAATTGTACTTTTACGTCCTGAAAGAGCCGGTCATTTTTCCCTCCCCCGTCACCGATTCACCTTTTCCAACCTTTTACTTTTCGTCTGGCTGTTGTCAATTAAGTTTTTGGGTGTGTTCGACTCGAGTATTCGAATATTCGACGTAGGCAGAATATTCGTTTGAGTAGTTTCGAAATTTTTCGACCGTCAGATCTTCTAAGTTAGTTAGTTACTTTGTTTGTCTGTTTTATGAGCGCTTCAAGACAATTTGAAGTAAGCATATCGGGTTTAACATGTCACAAGGTTTAATTTTAGCTTGAAAACCCCATTTCATTCAACAAGTATTTTGTCTGTTGATGGAATTTGTGTGCCATGTCTAGTAAATGGGAGAGGATGTGTTGTGTGTGTGCACGTGTGTGCATCCGATCCTGCGCATGTGTAGTTATGTGTCTATGCATATACGGATATGGGAGTGGATTATTGTTTTGTTTTTCCTCCTCTAAAGCGCTTTGAACCGGCAGGAAAGCGGTCTATATAAATCTGCTTTTTGTTATTAATATATTGTTATTATTAATATTGTTAGTAGTTATGTAGTAGTAGTAGTTGTAGTAGCATTTTTATCTGTCTGAAATTAAGCCTAGTTACAATCGCGATCATCCAGTGAATTATTAAAGGGGGGATGCAAGAAACACTATATTATTATTTCATGGCGCTCACCATTAATAAAAAAAAAAAGAGCCGACGAAAACAACGAACAAGGAGGAACAACAATAAAGCATAGGAGGCCAACAGCACAAGGCTGAGCCCCCCGAGAAACCAAGGGACTTCATCCATACACAACATTTCCTTTGTTTTAATGGTGTTTTTGGATGGAGTTGTAGTTCCCAGGCATAGCGCACACGAGTGGTTTTCTGAGCTGCTCACTCCGAGAAACTATTTAGTCACGGGAATAGAACAAATGGCCCTCCTTTTCGAAAGTGCACACGACCGATTTTTTAGTGACCAGAATAGAACAAACAGTCTTCCTCTTCGAAGCGCACACAAACGATTTTTTTTGGTTGCATAGCCCCAGAAACTATTTAGTTACCGGAATATAAAAACAATTAAAAACAGTCCTCCTGTTCGAAGTGCATACGGTTGATTGGTTTAAAATCTGCAAGGTGAAAATAAACATTTTTTATTACTTTTAACTAAATAATCACTCGTATGCGCCTCCTGGCCTTCGTAGGCAAATGCTCAGGTACGGTATTTGAAACAGTTTGGAATTGCCACCATTCTTTAAGACTGTAGTAACTCCAAAATTCAAAAAATCGATTTTTATATAATGTTCAACTACATTCAAAGCAGCATCGAATGGTCTTGCTTTTAGACTCCTATGCCAAAAAAATCGGAGTGAAAATGTCCTTCAGAGCAAGGAGTCTCAAACGGGAGGCATTTCGCTCCAAGGGGAGGTACTTTAGCCGGGGGGGGGGGGAGGCAGGAACTGCGGAAGAATGACAGTCACAGAAGGAACCCCAAACTGGGAAAGAATGCCCACTCTGTACACGGTATATATAGAGAGATTTTATGATTCGTTGCTGTAAGGATTTTTTTATTTGATTGATTGCAGTTAACTCTTTCTGTCCCAATCAACGCATGGTGCGTTGATCGCCGATCGCCGATCGCCTAGATGCCTGACTAAGGAACGCATCATGCGTCAATCGTCATGAATCTTTCGTGTTGTTCTTTTCTCCACCATCTCTTTCCTGGGGCCAAACATAGCAGAAGACACCAAAAAAAAACACACTGAATTGTACATAACCTAAAACTTCCTTTTTCCCATCAGTGTGGTAGATGACAACATGAACTTTGTGTATGTTTTACTCTTGTTTTTGCTATTTGAAAATGTGTACACCTCAGCAGAGTTACGCTGGGTGTTGTGTCCGTTGGGCATCTGGTGCTAAATGGCCTGGGACAGAAAGAGTTAATGCAGAAATTCTTAGTCTTATAAAACTGTTTTAATAATTTCCAATGTAAAATGGTGAAAGAACTATTATTATCAGATGACAATTCAAAATTGGGGGGGGGGGGGGGGGGAGGGGGAGGGGGGCATGAAGAAACTTGGGATCGCAATAGGAGAAATGTTGGGTATCGTGTGTGTGTGTGTGTGTGTGTGTGTGTGTGTGTGTGTGTGTGTGTGTGTGTGTGAGGGGGGGGGTGTGGCCTGGGATTAACGGCATGCAAAAAAGAAGGGGGCAGAGGGGTCGGCGGTCCCCGGGAATTTATTTCAGGGGGCACCCAATCAAAGAGTGAAATTAAAATTGAGTCTTTCTTCTTTTTTTTTTTTTTGCTAATTTGAAATTATCTCTGTTAACTTCGTTGTACAAGCTGCCCTACAGTCCCACAAGCTGGTGTGAATGTGGACCCGTGTTTTAATGAGCGAGAGCAGAATAGAGAACTTGTTACACGTAGATACTGCGCATAATGCCGATCAAGATAATATAAAATGGCAGTAAGTGGGGAACGGGATTTAATGACGCAGTTACTATATTTAAATTTACCGATGATGTCATGGGGCATTCGAACTGTTCAACGCGGTGGTTAAGCACAGTAGTTGTTATGGACTTTGTAAGGGCGATTCGAGGCAAAAAGATCAGCTGCACAAGAAAAGTGTGTACAAAGTCTATAACTGTGCTTAACCGCCGCGTTGAACAGTTCGACTGTCCCATAACGTAAGTCTAAATATAGTAACTGTGTCATTCAATCCCGTTCCCTATCTATGAGCGCTGTAGTCAGTAGTAGTCCCCACACCTGACTCTTGGGGCATACAAATCAAGGAGTTAACCCCGGGAATCACACCATACCTCTACAAACGAATGCCTGGGACCTTGAGAAGCACAGAATTTAAAGTTACGACTTTTTACGTCTTGAGACTTCAGTACATTACGCAATGGAAGTGGCTTCCCGTGGCCACATTTCATGTTTTATTGGAGTCGGCTTGCACCACTAAACTCAATTATTTCTACCTTGTAGAGCAGTGGCTCTCAGCATGGGCGATATCGCGTCGTGGTGGGCACATTTGATTTGTTGGAGGTCGAAAACGAACACAATGTCGAAAGGGAGGCGAAAACACACTAGAGGATTATTGGGCTGCAAATACAAGGCAGCTGCTGGAGTGTTCAATAGCACGCTAAGATGGGTTTTATTAACAGAAACGGCCTGTTTTTAGTGCAATTTGATAATTGTAATACGTGATAATGAAGGCTTTCTGTTTTATAATGAATAAGCAACACGCCTATTGTCATTAATCAGGCTTTGAAAAACTTTACATTTTGTTTTGTATTTTATTTTTATAGTCAGTATTTTGTATTGTCCTTTAATCCCATTTAGGAAATCTGCCTTAGTGTCATTGCAGCCCGGTTACTACTGGGGCAGACACGTCGTCGCCACAGTGCAACGCCAGTCGGCCTGTTTCTTTTTTCAGGGAGGAGGAGGGGGGGGGGCAGTGGTAGGGATAGATTTTATTTAATTTTGCTTGGACAGCAGACTGTTCGGCCTCCTCTTTTCGATTTCCAATTGCCAGGGTATCTTTAACGTGTACACGGGGCCCCCCCTAGTATTTCGTCCTTATCCGAGAAGACTAGGTGCTCGATCCTACCTACCTATAGGATCAAGGACAGGAAAATAGAAAAATCCCAAAATTCCAACATGCCTGCACCGACCGAGATTCGAACCCGGTACCTTCGGCATGAGAAGCGCTCACCTTTGCCTCTGGACCACCGAGTCCCCTACATTGTAATCTGTGTGTAGTCTGTCTTCTTGTGAAAATGTATCGATTGTGTTTGAGTGCAGATTATTTGTGTGTGTGGGGGGGGGGGAATTTGGAACCTAAGGGGGCGATCGCCTGAGAAGGGTTGAGAACCGCTGTTACAGTGTTACAGAGCAATTTGTTCACTCGAGTTACCGGCAAATTTTCCACCCGATTGTTTTGGGGTTTTTTTTATTACTATTATTATTATTGGTTTTCTTTATACTTTTTCTTCTTTGTGGGTGTCAGAGAGAGAGAGAGAGAGAGAAGGGGGAGATACAGAGAGACAGGAGAAGAAAGAGAGAGGGAGAGGTGGAGGGAGAAAGAGTCTGAAAAATGGAGAAGAGAGAGAGAGGGAGAGGTGGAGGGAGAAAGAGTCTGAAAAATGGAGAAGAGAGAGAGAGGGAGAGGTGGAGGGAGAAAGAGTCTGAAAAATGGAGAAGAGAGAGAAAGAGAGAGGGGGGAAGGAAGAGAAAGAGTGAGAGACGGAGAGATAGGACGGGGGGGGGGGAGGGAGAGACACAGACAGGGAAAGAAAGAGGGGGAGACAGAGAGATAGGACGGGGAGATCATAGTGCCATCTGATTAGTCTATGGGAGGTGTCATTCTAAGCCCGGTCATACACTGTCAGATGCTGCCAGCAAAGTGTTACACCACAGAAATAATGGCAGAAGCTGACCGTGTCTGACCGGGCTTAGTTATTGATAGGGTCTCTCCTGAATTACTGAGAAAATGTAGGAAATTATGGTGTGCACTTCTTGTCTGCCAGCATCTGACTGTGTCTGACAGGGCTTAGTATGATACCTCCCTAGAATATAAAAAGTAACACAAAATTGGGAAAACTAGGTCATGGCTTGGAACTCGGAACGTTTCCAGCGCCAAAGGTCCGGAGGAAGGTGAATGTATCACTATAATCAAATCTTCCCTGCCATTCAGCATTTTTTATCATGCTTGCAAGTGGAACTAATTCTTATTTGCCTTCAGAAATCAGAGGAGACAGGGCAAGGGATAATTGATCACAGGGTGCTTTTCCTTAATAAGAGGGTTTGTAATTAACCGAACTTAATAGTGAATGGACAGGAGGGCAAGAAATAATTATGTTGAGGTGGATTTGTTCCGGTTAAACGGGTGCATGCTTTCCCCTGATGTTGGCGATATTATAGAGACAAAAGGGAGAGATAGACAGACAGACAAGACAGACAGACAGACAGACAGACAGACAGACAGAAAAAAGAGAGATGCAGAGAGAGAGAGAGAGAAGGGGTGTGTAGGAAAAGACGAACATGACAGAAGAATAGAAAGTGAAGCAGAGAGAGAGGGACAAGGACAGACAAATAAACAGACAGACAGAGGGAGAGAGAGAGAGAGAGGGGCCGGGACAACCAGACGGACAGGCAGACAGGCAGAGAGAGAGAGAGAGAGAAAGGAGCAGACAGACAGAGATAGAGAAAAAGACTATATAAACAGGCAAATAGAGAGAGAGGGAGAGAGTGAGAAAGAGATAGACAGAAAGAATCAGAGAGAGAGGGACGTACACATATGCTCAGAGAGAGAAAGAAAGGGCAAGGGCAAGAAAGAAAGAAAGAAAGAGAGAGGCAGAGAGAGAACGAGCGGAAGAGAGAGGAGGCAGAGGGGGGGAGTAGAGAAGAACTTACAAATGCCTATAATGTAGCGTGACTGTACAAGGTATACATTTTCTTGACTGTTGTTGCTGGTGATGATTATGATGGCGCCGTTGTTGCTATTCTTGTTGTTGTTTATTCTAGATGTGGGTGCGGCTGCCGGACGGGTGGGCCATATGTGTTTCCATGTGTTTCTTCTTTAAAAAAAAAAAAAAAAAGAAAGAAAAAGATTGCTATTATAAGTACATACCGTGGAATGTCCCTATTGTTACAAGTACGTACGCACTCAAAGTCTTTTGCACTGTGGGCGCCTACGTATACGTACCTATCCCTGACCCCGTCCGTATCCTCAACCCTAAATCTTATCGAATTCCTAACCCCGCCCCCTTTATATTCAACCCCAAAAAACAAAAATCAAGAGGAAAACAAAGAGAAAATCTGAAAGAATAATTAATTAAGGCTGTTGTTGGGGACACTTCGGGCGGGGGGGGGGGGGCTCTCTAGCTCTGGAGTCACAAAAGGCTTTAAAATACGTATCCCTCGCACCACAGAAATGGTTTGCCGGATTTACCACGGAGCACGTGGTGTAAAACTACAAACGATGCAGCTGAACCAGCACATTCTAACTCCTTATCATAAAACACTAACGCCACAAACGTTTGAAGTCAAATTTCTCAGCTATGCAAAAAGTGGAGTTGGAACAAATAAGAACTGCCGTCGCCAGTATCGTTAATACGTTGGCTTATGAATTCTAAACATAACCCCAAATCGTCTGGCCGGATTATCGACGGAGACTTTCAGTGATTTCTATTGCGTCTCATTTCAGTGACATTTCACTACTTTCACGTCATGTCAGTACCGTTTTGCCATAACAAACAAGACACTTTTGGAGAAATATTAACCTTGAAAGACCTCAAGATGAAGGCGCATTTCTAAAGCAAATGAAAAACACTACAGCAACATGCATGCTTTCAGTTGGTGCTGCACTGTGCTGACATGCTTTTGTTTATTGAATGTTGTTACAAGTAAGTAAGAACGCCCCCCCCCCCCAAGTTTTTTTTTGCACTAGGGGTACGTATTTTAAAGCATTTTGTGACTCTAAGGCTAGAGAACTTCTCCCGAAATACTCCTAACAACAGCCTTAATTAATTATTTTTTTTAAAGATTTTCCTCTTGCTTTTTATTGGCCGAAAGGGTAGGGGACAGTGTTAGGGATTCGATCAGATTTAGGGTTAAGGATAAGGTCGGGGTTAGGGATTCGATCAGATTTAGGGTTAAGGATAAGGTCGGGGTAAGGGATTCGATCAGATTTAGAGATTTAGGGTTAAGGATAAGGTCGGGGTAAGGGATTCGATCAGATTTAGAGATTTAGGGTTAAGGATAAGGTCGGGGTAAGGGATAGATATGTATACTATAATAATAATAACAGCCTTTATTAATAAATATTCAAATGTTATTTGAGTTGTGATATGAGTTGTGATATATGTGATGTGAGTTGTGAACTGTGGTGAGTTGTGAACTGCGCCTAACAGGCTGCGTTACAATTTGCTCTGAGATGAGAGAGGCAGAGAGAGAGAGAGAGAGAGAGAGTGAGCGAGACAGGGAGAGAGAAAGAAGCAGTGGACAAGGTGGTCTAGAGGCAAAGTGCTCGCCTCTCATGCCAAGGGTCCCGGGTTCTAAACCCGGGCAGTGCAGGCATGTTGGAAAGTGGATTTTTCTCATATTTTCAAGTCCCTGGTCCTATTGGGGGGTAGGATCAAGTAGTTCTTGGAAATTGGATTTTTCTCATATTTTCAAGTCCCTGGTCCTATTGGGGGGTAGGATCGAGTACCTAGTCTTCTCGGATAAGGACGAAAAAATTCGGAGGGCCCGTGTGCACGTTGTGCACGTTAAAGATACCTTGGCAGTTGGAAATCGTAAAGAGCAGGCCGAAAGGCCGCTGCCCGGGCAAAATTGAAATTAATAGATTAAAATTTATCCATATCATCTCCCCCCCCCCCCCCCCCCCGCCAGAACAAGAAATAATAAAACAAGTAAAGTGAGGTGTAAATGCCAAGGGCAGCGAACCTCCTAAAATAAAGACCTCAAATAATAGAAAGAAGCAGTGTAGTGCGTTGAGCGCTTCGCGGGCGCTCCATTCTGCTCTGTGGTTGACATGTTGCTTCTGTCCAGCGCATAGAGCATTTTAAATGGATATGCGCTATATAAATGGTATACATTATTATTATTATTATTATTATTATTGTCAGACTTAAAATTTTAAAAAGTTAAAAGAAACAAAAACAAAACAATTGAAAATGGATCCTTTGGCAGTTGTGTGCTTTCATGATAGAGTGAATAAGAAAAAGTTATACAGTGCAGAGCCTCGTGTAAAACGTAAGAAATAATTCTGAAACGATTCAACAAAACACAAAGGAAAAATCAAAGAAAAAACGAGCTTTTGGTCAAGAAAGACAAAATGTGTAACCGCTCGACAAAATGAGGCACTTTCGTGCATTTTGGTGGTATGGGGATACTGGCATCACGAGATAGGTTATTTAAAACCCTTTCATTTGGTAAAAAAAAAAAAAAGGAAGCGCATATCCGTACAACAACGCACACAATTCGATGACGTAGAACACACACCGGAATACTATATTACTGACCTTGTTAATTTGCATAGTTTTTAAAAATATGAATCGGCTTAGTAGCAAAACAATCCGACTTCAGCTGCTCGGAGATTGCGTGATCTGCGCTAATAATATAGATCTACTTGAGTGTACGTCGATCACCAATGGCTACCCCAACCCCTTTTCGCCTGATTAGTCAATCTGACTACCGCCCATTGATACAAACTGACTAGACCCTACCGCCTCCAGGTCCATCTGACTATTCCATATGTTGTCACTTTAAATTCGTGAACACCATACGAAGTTTTGTTTCAGCAAACCTTCACCAGTCGCGCTTTTTGGTAAACATGTTGTACGGATATGCACTGTCCATATCCATGCAACATGTTGTACGGATATACACTTCCAATAAAAAAAAGATGTTGCTGTAATTCAATTAACAGAGAAGATAATAGTGGAATCTCAACGTCAGGAAATGACACAACCACAGTTTTTGGAAAAATGCTCTTAAAGTTTCAGCTTTTCTTCACAATTATTGATGGTGACTCAATTCAAAGTCAGTTTTGAGGCATTTACTCATCTCAAATAGGATTATCATTAGGGAAGGGAATAATAAAGATATTAAATTTGTCAAAAATACTGAAAACACAAAATCGATAAAAATTGACCCTATGATGCCTTTTAACGATTTTCTCGAATCAGGTAGTGCCGAAACGTGCCTCATTTTGTCGGGTGGCTACACATAATACACAGTCAAAAAAGCATCTAATTTCCTCTTCATGCCTACAGATTTACTTTTACTTTGTCATAATATTCATAAAAGGGCCCGTCTTATAATATAACGCTATCGCTTGTTTTAATCCCGTACATTCAGTGCACTTTGGGTCCTCATCTCGGTGAACGGGGTTTTGCTTGCGTTTTCGTATTTCTTTTTAAACCAAAAAATATGTTTTTAATATGACGGACAGTTGAAAGGCATAATCTCCTTTCTACAAGACGTAGGCGCAGTGCATTCGCTCGGCTGTCTGACAAAGGATTTACAGCATAGTAGCGCGCAAGGGCCAAGAACGCAAAATAATGTTTACTGATTGTAAAAAGTTACTTCACAATATTGATCATATCTAAGCAAAATGTCACCGGTCATTTATGTGGGGAATTCCACAATGTCCTAACATAGGCTGCATTTGAAACTGCTTATTTGCCCTTCTGGAATGTTCGAGAATAATGACCAAGTAAGAATATTTTCTGGTCATTCACTGGCGTAAGCTGGAAACAATCTTATACTTCGGTTACATTGCCGGGAATTGGTTGTTTTTTTTACAAGACATTTCCTTCCATATCTTAAGAACAGACAAAAGGTTGTTGCCTTTTGCTGTTGTTGTTGCCTTTTGCTGTTGTTGTTGTTGTTGTTGTTGTTGTTGTTGTTGTTGTTGTTGTTGTTGTTGTTGTTGTTGTTGTTCTTGTTGTTGTTCTTGTATTGTTGAGAAATTGACCAGCGACATTTATGGAATTTGGTATCAAGTTGCACAAAAGCCTGGACGTCCCCTTGTTTAAGAAACGATGTTTTTTGTTTTTTTTTTGCCGGTTTGGACCGGAATAACAGAAATAACCATTTCACGTTCGTTGACATTCTTAGACCAATCTTTTCGTGATGTCGTTTATGTCCTTGATATTTTTGCTGTTGTTTTGTGTTCTGCGCGCGTTTGTTTCTCATTTGACCAAGAAAAATCTTTGTATTTTCGCCTCAGTTTGTTCGCGCGTCTTTTATATCGTTTGTCAACTAAATAAAACTGTTTTGTTTTTTGTTTTTTTCTTGTTTTGCTGTGCCAGGTTTTTCCTTTCCCTAGATCTATTTTAATTTTAATACCGACAAAACACAAGAATGCCAGATTTCGAACAAATGTTTTCTTTGCCTAATTGGCTTTGTTTTGAGAGCAGCGGCTTCGGTCGGCCACTGGGTGAATTTTGCAGGGAAATTGATTTGTTTTTCTTAACCGGCGAACATATTAACAAAACTGAAAATATCCTTATTAATTTCTTTTTTTTTCTAATGCAAAATGCGACATGTTTAATTACATCTCAGCATCTCTGCTGAGGCGGACATCTTTATCTCTACTCATAGTTTTGTTTGTTGTTGTTGTTGTTATTGCTGTTGTCGTCGCTGTTGTCGTTTTTGTTGTTGGTGATGGTGGTGTTGCTGTTGAAATTATTTTCCTACCATCATAAGGGGGTTGAATATAGCCATTTTGATTTCCAGAGGCGAAAACGAAGAAAAGGGCGACAAACAAAATATGTGTGTGTGTGGGGGGGGGGGGGGGGGAGGGGTGAAAACCAATGAAGGAATGACGATATGGGGGAAATCTATGCATCCATGTATCAGTTCAACCATCCATCCAACCGCCGATCCATCCATCTCTCTGTCTGTCTGTTTATTTGTCTGTGTTCTGCGTTCTCTCTCTCTCTGTCTGTCTCTTTCTCTGTCTCCCTCTCTTTGTCTAACTACCCCTCTCTCTCTCTCTCTCTCTCTCTCTCTCTCTCCTACCCCTCTCTCTCTCTCTCTCTCCTACCCCTCTCTCTCTCTCTCTCCACATTTTCACTTTCAAAACGAGCTTTTACCGTAGTCTAAAATGGACAATGAGTAGCAAAGAATATTTTTCTTTTTAAAATATTGTATCTAATATCACTTGCAGATCACTGCCTTAAAATCCAAATCAATTGCGTTTTTTATCAACGCTAATACTACACCGTTGATCTGAAAATCGTTTATGCTATAATTTTCTTAACAGTTGCTGTTGTGACCAATTTCAGGTTGTGAGGATGCTGGTGGTAGTTGTGGTAGCTTTCGCCTCCCTGTGGATGCCGTACCGTGTGATGGTGGTCTACAACAGCTTCGCCCAGCAGAAATACATGGATCTGTGGTTCCTGTTGTTCGCCAGGACCATGATCTACGTCAACTGTGCCATCAACCCCATCCTCTACAACATCATGTCGGTCAAGTTCAAGAGGGCGTTCAGAAATCACCTGACATGCTGTGAGTAGATGTGTGTGTGTGTGTTTGTATAGGAAGATAAGAGAGCTGTGGAGGGAGGAGGGAGAAGGAAGGAAGGAAGAGGAAGGAGGGTAAAGGAAGAGGGGAAGCAGAGGGAGGAGAGAGAGAGGGGGAGAGGGAGGGAGAGGGAGGATAGTGGGGGGGGGGGGGGTGAGAGGGAGGAGAAAGAGAAGATAGGGAGGAGGGGGGAGTGTGAGGATAGGGAGGGGCATGGAGAGGGAAGAGAGAGAGAGGGTAGGGAGGGGCATGGAGAGGGAAGAGAGAGAGAGGGTAGGGAGGGGCATGGAGAGGGAAGAGAGAGAGAGGGTAGGGAGGGGCATGGAGAGGGAAGAGAGAGAGAGGGTAGGGAGGGGCATGGAGAGGGAAGAGAGAGAGAGGGTAGGGAGGGGCATGGAGAGGGAAGAGAGAGAGAGGGTAGGGAGGGGCATGGAGAGGGAAGAGAGAGAGAGGGTAGGGAGGGCAGGTAGAGGGAAGAGAGAGAGAGGGTAGGGAGGGCAGGGAGAGGGAAGAGAGAGAGAGGCGATAGGGAGGGGCATGGAGAGGGAAGAGAGAGAGAGGCGATAGGGAGGGGCATGGAGAGGGAAGAGAGAGAGAGGCGATAGGGAGGGGCATGGAGAGGGAAGAGAGAGAGAGGCGATAGGGAGGGGCATGGAGAGGGAAGAGAGAGAGAGGCGATAGGGAGGGGCATGGAGAGGGAAGAGAGAGAGAGGCGATAGGGAGGGGCATGGAGAGGGAAGAGAGAGAGAGGGTAGGGAGGGGCATGGAGAGGGAAGAGAGAGAGAGGGTAGGGAGGGCAGGGAGAGGGAAGAGAGAGAGAGGCGATAGGGAGGGGCATGGAGAGGGAAGAGAGAGAGAGGCGATAGGGAGGGGCATGGAGAGGGAAGAGAGAGAGAGGCGATAGGGAGGGGCATGGAGAGGGAAGAGAGAGAGAGGCGATAGGGAGGGGCATGGAGAGGGAAGAGAGAGAGAGGCGATAGGGAGGGGCATGGAGAGGGAAGAGAGAGAGAGGCGATAGGGAGGGGCATGGAGAGGGAAGAGAGAGAGAGGGTAGGGAGGGCAGGGAGAGGGAAGAGAGAGAGAGGGTAGGGAGGGCAGGGAGAGGGAAGAGAGAGAGAGGGTAGGGAGGGCAGGGAGAGGGAAGAGAGAGAGAGGGTAGGGAGGGCAGGGAGGGGGAAAAGAGAGAGAGGCGATAGGGAGGGGCAGGGAGAGGGAAGAGAGAGAGAGGGTAGGGAGGGCAGGGAGAGGGAAGAGAGAGAGAGGGTAGGGAGGGCAGGGAGAGGGAAGAGAGAGAGAGGGTAGGGAGGGCAGGGAGGGGGAAAAGAGAGAGAGGCGATAGGGAGGGGCAGGGAGAGGGAAGAGAGAGAGAGGCGATAGGGAGGGGCAGGGAGAGGGAAGAGAGAGAGAGGGTAGGGAGGGCAGGGAAAGGGAAGAGAGAGAGAGGGTAGGGAGGGCAGGGAGAGGGAAGAGAGAGAGAGGCGATAGGGAGGGGCAGGGAGAGGGAAGAGAGAGAGAGGGTAGGGAGGGCAGGGAAAGGGAAGAGAGAGAGAGGGTAGGGAGGGCAGGGAGAGGGAAGAGAGAGAGAGGGTAGGGAGGGCAGGGAGAGGGAAGAGAGAGAGAGGCGATAGGGAGGGGCAGGGAGAGGGAAGAGAGAGAGAGGGTAGGGAGGGCAGGGAGAGGGAAGAGAGAGAGAGGGTAGGGAGGGCAGGGAGAGGGAAGAGAGAGAGAGGGTAGGGAGGGCAGGGAGAGGGAAGAGAGAGAGAGGGTAGGGAGGGCAGGGAGAGGGAAGAGAGAGAGAGGGTAGGGAGGGCAGGGAGAGGGAAGAGAGAGAGAGGGTAGGGAGGGCAGGGAGAGGGAAGAGAGAGAGAGGGTAGGGAGGGCAGGGAGAGGGAAGAGAGAGAGAGGGTAGGGAGGGCAGGGAGAGGGAAGAGAGAGAGAGGGTAGGGAGGGCAGGGAGAGGGAAGAGAGAGAGAGGGTAGGGAGGGCAGGGAGAGGGAAGAGAGAGAGAGGGTAGGGAGGGGCATGGAGAGGGAAGAGAGAGAGAGGGCAGGGAGGGCAGGGAGAGGGAAGAGAGAGAGAGGGTAGGGAGGGCAGGGAGAGGGAAGAGAGAGAGAGGCGATAGGGAGGGGCATGGAGAGGGAAGAGAGAGAAAGGCGATAGGGAGGGGCATGGAGAGGGAAGAGAGAGAGAGGCGATAGGGAGGGGCATGGAGAGGGAAGAGAGAGAGAGGCGATAGGGAGGGGCATGGAGAGGGAAGAGAGAGAGAGGCGATAGGGAGGGGCATGGAGAGGGAAGAGAGAGAGAGGCGATAGGGAGGGGCATGGAGAGGGAAGAGAGAGAGAGGGTAGGGAGGGCAGGGAGAGGGAAGAGAGAGAGAGGGTAGGGAGGGCAGGGAGAGGGAAGAGAGAGAGAGGGTAGGGAGGGCAGGGAGAGGGAAGAGAGAGAGAGGGTAGGGAGGGCAGGGAGAGGGAAGAGAGAGAGAGGCGATAGGGAGGGGCAGGGAGAGGGAAGAGAGAGAGAGGGTAGGGAGGGCAGGGAGAGGGAAGAGAGAGAGAGGGTAGGGAGGGCAGGGAGAGGGAAGAGAGAGAGAGGGTAGGGAGGGCAGGGAGAGGGAAGAGAGAGAGAGGGTAGTTAGGGCAGGGAGAGGGAAGAAAGAGAGAGGGTAGGGAGGGCAGGGAGAGGGAAGAGAGAGAGAGGGTAGGGAGGGCAGGGAGAGGGAAGAGAGAGAGAGGGTAGGGAGGGCAGGGAGAGGGAAGAGAGAGAGAGGGTAGGGAGGGCAGGGAGAGGGAAGAGAGAGAGAGGGTAGCGAGGGCAGGGAGAGGGAAGAGAGAGAGAGGGTAGGGAGGGCAGGGAGAGGGAAGAGAGAGAGAGGGTAGGGAGGGCAGGGAGAGGGAAGAGAGAGAGGGTAGGGAGGGCAGGGAGAGGGAAGAGAGAGAGAGGGTAGGGAGGGGCAGGGAGAGGGAAGAGAGAGAGAGGGTAGGGAGGGCAGGGAGAGGGAAGAGAGAGAGAGGGTAGGGAGGGCAGGGAGAGGGAAGAGAGAGAGAGGCGATAGGGAGGGGCATGGAGAGGGAAGAGAGAGAGAGGCGATAGGGAGGGGCACGGAGAGGGAAGAGAGAGAGAGGCGATAGGGAGGGGCATGGAGAGGGAAGAGAGAGAGAGGCGATAGGGAGGGGCATGGAGAGGGAAGAGAGAGAGAGGCGATAGGGAGGGGCATGGAGAGGGAAGAGAGAGAGAGGGTAGGGAGGGGCATGGAGAGGGAAGAGAGAGAGAGGGTAGGGAGGGCAGGGAGAGGGAAGAGAGAGAGAGGGTAGGGAGGGCAGGGAGAGGGAAGAGAGAGAGAGGGTAGGGAGGGCAGGGAGAGGGAAGAGAGAGAGAGGGTAGGGAGGGCAGGGAGGGGGAAAAGAGAGAGAGGCGATAGGGAGGGGCAGGGAGAGGGAAGAGAGAGAGAGGGTAGGGAGGGCAGGGAGAGGGAAGAGAGAGAGAGGGTAGGGAGGGCAGGGAGAGGGAAGAGAGAGAGAGGGTAGGGAGGGCAGGGAGGGGGAAAAGAGAGAGAGGCGATAGGGAGGGGCAGGGAGAGGGAAGAGAGAGAGAGGGTAGGGAGGGCAGGGAGAGGGAAGAGAGAGAGAGGGTAGGGAGGGCAGGGAGAGGGAAGAGAGAGAGAGGGTAGGGAGGGCAGGGAGAGGGAAGAGAGAGAGGCGATAGGGAGGGGCAGGGAGAGGGAAGAGAGAGAGAGGGTAGGGAGGGCAGGGAAAGGGCAGAGAGAGAGAGGGTAGGGAGGGCAGGGAGAGGGAAGAGAGAGAGAGGGTAGGGAGGGCAGGGAGAGGGAAGAGAGAGAGAGGCGATAGGGAGGGGCAGGGAGAGGGAAGAGAGAGAGAGGGTAGGGAGGGCAGGGAGAGGGAAGAGAGAGAGAGGGTAGGGAGGGCAGGGAGAGGGAAGAGAGAGAGAGGGTAGGGAGGGCAGGGAGAGGGAAGAGAGAGGGTAGGGAGGGCAGGGAGAGGGAAGAGAGAGAGAGGGTAGGGAGGGCAGGGAGAGGGAAGAGAGAGAGAGGGTAGGGAGGGCAGGGAGAGGGAAGAGAGAGAGAGGCGATAGGGAGGGGCAGGGAGAGGGAAGAGAGAGAGAGGGTAGGCAGGGCAGGGAGAGGGAAGAGAGAGAGAGGGTAGGGAGGGCAGGGAGAGGGAAGAGAGAGAGAGGGTACGGAGGGCAGGGAGAGGGAAGAGAGAGAGAGGCGATAGGGAGGGGCAGGGAGAGGGAAGAGAGAGAGAGGGTAGGGAGGGCAGGGAGAGGGAAGAGAGAGAGAGGGTAGGGAGGGCAGGGAGAGGGAAGAGAGAGAGAGGCGATAGGGAGGGGCATGGAGAGGGAAGAGAGAGAAAGGCGATAGGGAGGGGCATGGAGAGGGAAGAGAGAGAGAGAGGCGATAGGGAGGGGCATGGAGAGGGAAGAGAGAGAGAGGCGATAGGGAGGGGCATGGAGAGGGAAGAGAGAGAGAGGCGATAGGGAGGGGCATGGAGAGGGAAGAGAGAGAGAGGCGATAGGGAGGGGCATGGAGAGGGAAGAGAGAGAGAGGGTAGGGAGGGCAGGGAGAGGGAAGAGAGAGAGAGGGTAGGGAGGGCAGGGAGAGGGAAGAGAGAGAGAGGGTAGGGAGGGCAGGGAGAGGGAAGAGAGAGAGAGGGTAGGGAGGGCAGGGAGAGGGAAGAGAGAGAGAGGCGATAGGGAGGGGCAGGGAGAGGGAAGAGAGAGGGTAGGGAGGGCAGGGAGAGGGAAGAGAGAGAGAGGGTAGGGAGGGCAGGGAGAGGGAAGAGAGAGAGAGGGTAGGGAGGGCAGGGATAGGGAATAGAGAGAGAGATGCGATAGGGAGGGGCAGGGAGGGAAGAGAGAGAGAGGGTAGGCAGGGCAGGGAGAGGGAAGAGAGAGAGAGGGTAGGGAGGGCAGGGAGAGGGAAGAGAGAGAGAGGGTAGGGAGGGCAGGGAGAGGGAAGAGAGAGAGAGGCGATAGGGAGGGGCAGGGAGAGGGAAGAGAGAGAGAGGGTAGGGAGGGCAGGGAGAGGGAAGAGAGAGAGAGGGTAGGGAGGGCAGGGAGAGGGAAGAGAGAGAGAGGGTAGGGAGGGCAGGGAGAGGGAAGAGAGAGAGGGTAGGGAGGGCAGGGAGAGGGAAGAGAGAAAGAGGGTAGGGAGGGCAGGGAGAGGGAAGAGAGAAAGAGGGTAGGGAGGGCAGGGAGAGGGAAGAGAGAGAGAGGGTAGGGAGGGCAGGGAGAGGGAAGAGAGAGAGAGGGTAGGGAGGGCAGGGAGAGGGAAGAGAGAGAGAGGGTAGGGAGGGCAGGGAGAGGGAAGAGAGAGAGAGGGTAGGGAGGGCAGGGAGAGGGAAGAGAGAGAGAGGGTAGGCAGGGCAGGGAGAGGGAAGAAAGAGAGAGGGTAGGGAGGGCAGGGAGAGGGAAGAGAGAGAGATGGTAGGGAGGGCAGGGAGAGGGAAGAGAGAGAGAGGGTAGGGAGGGCAGGGAGAGGGAAGAGAGAGAGAGGGTAGGGAGGGCAGGGAGAGGGAAGAGAGAGAGAGGGTAGCGAGGGCAGGGAGAGGGAAGAGAGAGAGAGGGTAGGGAGGGCAGGGAGAGGGAAGAGAGAGAGAGGGTAGGGAGGGCAGGGAGAGGGAAGAGAGAGAGGGTAGGGAGGGCAGGGAGAGGGAAGAGAGAGAGAGGGTAGGGAGGGGCAGGGAGAGGGAAGAGAGAGAGAGGGTAGGGAGGGCAGGGAGAGGGAAGAGAGAGAGAGGGTAGGGAGGGCAGGGAGAGGGAAGAGAGAGAGAGGGTAGGGAGGGGCAGGGAGAGGGAAGAGAGAGAGAGGGTAGGGAGGGCAGGGAGAGGGAAGAGAGAGAGAGGGTAGGGAGGGCAGGGAGAGGGAAGAGAGAGAGAGGGTAGGGAGGGGCAGGGAGAGGGAAGAGAGAGAGAGGGTAGGGAGGGCAGGGAGAGGGAAGAGAGAGAGAGGGTAGGGAGGGCAGGGAGAGGGAAGAGAGAGAGAGGCGATAGGGAGGGCAGGGAGAGGGAAGAGAGAGAGGGTAGGGAGGGCAGGGAGAGGGAAGAGAGAGAGGGTAGGGAGGGGCAGGGAGAGGGAAGAGAGAGAGAGGGTAGGGAGGGCAGGGAGAGGGAAGAGAGAGAGGGGGTAGGGAGGGCAGGGAGAGGGAAGAGAGAGAGAGGGTAGGGAGGGCAGGGAGAGGGAAGAGAGAGAGAGGGTAGGGAGGGGCAGGGAGAGGGAAGAGAGAGAGAGGGTAGGGAGGGCAGGGAGAGGGAAGAGAGAGAGAGGGTAGGGAGGGCAGGGAGAGGGAAGAGAGAGAGAGGCGATAGGGAGGGCAGGGAGA
Source organism: Onchidella celtica (assembly GCA_963931925.1). Classification (NCBI taxonomy): domain Eukaryota; kingdom Metazoa; phylum Mollusca; class Gastropoda; order Systellommatophora; family Onchidiidae; genus Onchidella; species Onchidella celtica. The sequence goes on along the minus strand of OZ007574.1, from coordinate 52,218,308 downwards.
GGGAAGAGAGAGAGGGTAGCTAGGGCAGGGAGAGGGAAGAGAGAGGGTAGGGAGGGCAGGGAGAGGGAAGAGAGAGAGAGGGTAGGGAGGGCAGGGAGAGGGAAGAGAGAGAGAGGCGATAGGGAGGGCAGGGAGAGGGAAGAGAGAGAGAGGGTAGGGAGGGCTGGGAGAGGGAAGAGAGAGAGAGGCGATAGGGAGGGGCAGGGAGAGGGAAGAGAGAGAGGGTAGGGAGGGCAGGGAGAGGGAAGAGAGAGAGAGGATAGGGAGGGCAGGGAGAGGGGAGAGAGAGAGGCGATAGGGAGGGGCAGGGAGAGGGAAGACAGAGAGAGGGTAGGGAGGGCAGGGAGAGGGAAGAGAGAGGGTAGGGAGGGGCAGGGAGAGGGAAGAGAGAGAGAGGGTAGGGAGGGCAGGGAGAGGGAAGAGAGAGGGTATGGAGGGGCAGGGAGAGGGAAGAGAGAGGGTAGGGAGGGCAGGGAGAGGGAAGAGAGAGGGTAGGGAGGGCAGGGAGAGGGAAGAGAGAGGGTAGGGAGGGCAGGGAGAGGGAAGAGAGAGGGTAGGGAGGGGCAGGGAGAGGGAAGAGAGAGGGTAGGGAGGGCAGGGAGAGGGAAGAGAGAGGGTAGGGAGGGCAGGGAGAGGGAAGAGAGAGGGTAGGGAGGGCAGGGAGAGGGAAGAGAGAGGGTAGGGAGGGCAGGGAGAGGGAAAAGAGAGGGTAGGGAGGGGCAGGGAGAGGGAAGAGAGAGGGTAGGGAGGGCAGGGAGAGGGAAGAGAGAGGGTAGGGAGGGCAGAGAGAGGAAAGAGAGAGGGTAGGGAGGGGCAGGGAGAGGGAAGAGAGAGAGAGGGTAGGGAGGGGCAGGGAGAGGGAAGAGAGAGGGTAGGGAGGGGCAGGGAGAGGGAAGAGAGAGGGTAGGGAGGGGCAGGGAGAGGGAAGAGAGAGAGTAGGGAGGGCAGGGAGAGGGAAGAGAGAGGGTAGGGAGGGCAGGGAGAGGGAAGAGAGAGAGAGGGTAGGGAGGGCAGGGAGAGGGAAGAGAGAGAGAGGGTAGGGAGGGGCAGGGAGAGGGAAGAGAGAGAGAGGGTAGGGAGGGTAGGGAGGGCAGGGAGAGGGAAGAGAGAGAGAGGGTAGGGAGGGTAGGGAGAGGGAAGAGAGAGAGAGGGTAGGGAGGGGCAGGGAGAGGGAAGAGAGAGAGAGGGTAGGGAGGGGCAGGGAGAGGGAAGAGAGAGAGAGGGTAGGGAGGGGCAGGGAGAGGGAAGAGAGAGAGAGGGTAGGGAGGGTAGGGAGAGGGAAGAGAGAGAGAGGGTAGGGAGGGGCAGGGAGAGGGAAGAGAGAGGATAGGGAGGAGCAGGGAGAGGGAAGAGAGAGAGAGGGTAGGGAGGGGCAGGGAGAGGGAAGAGAGAGAGAGGGTAGGGAGGGTAGGGAGAGGGAAGAGAGAGAGAGGGTAAGGAGGGTAGGGAGAGGGAAGAGAGAGAGAGAGTAGGGAGGGCAGGGAGAGGGAAGAGAGAGAGAGGGTAGGGAGGGTAGGGAGAGGGAAGAGAGAGAGAGGGTAGGGAGGGCAGGGAGAGGGGGAGGGAGAGGGAGGAGAGAGAGAGAAGGTAGATAGAGGGAGGAGAGAGAGAGAAGGTAGATAGAGATTCACCAGAATCTGATCCACTCATAGTTGACGAAAGCATGATGGCACTTTCCACAATCACATTAGAGAGTGAGGGAGAGTGCAGAGCGAGTGCAAATAATCAAAGGCAAACCCGAGGGGTAATTATGTGCGTTATATATTAATAAAATTTCAGAAATTAATAAATTTTATATTACAACATAATTAGAATTATCACTCCCTACCCACCTAACGTGTGCTTAAGCGACTTCTTTGCTGTACAGATACAGAAAGGGAGGGGGGGGGCGTTCGCTTTGCTATCTGTGAATTAATTTGACCCTCAGAAAGGGCCAATTTTATGATCAGACGAGAGCAGTTTAATATCTGTGCTGATATAAGAGAAATTATACGACATTACGGGCCGTCTTTAATGTATAAATTATACAGCACGTGTGGTCCTTTCTGAACGAGGCCAAGATCTACAGCTTGAATTAAAGACGTTTACACATACCGGTATTTACAAAATTCGTTTGAGCTCCATAAAAAGAACAATATTTAAGAATTTTACCAGTGTAGTAAAATTTATACTGAACTATTTAAGTCTGTCTGTGGAATGTAAATTGATGAAGCTTTGAATACTGAACGTCAATAAAGTATCCAAATAGATCATGAAAGCGCAAAGTGGCCGTTATCGTGCTGACGCGCGTAAAAACCAAAAACTCAATTTCTAACTCCCTACCGACCTAACGTGTGTTTAATTCATTCGCTAGGGTAAGCCGAATATTCGGCTGGTGTGGACACCGATTTTCCAGCACTAATATCTAAGCCAACTTCTGGAAATAATTATTAAATCCCATCCTGGTTCACTGATTTTCCTTTACTTTAATGTCTAATGTGTTATGTCTTGTGTTTACAGTAAGTGAAAGAACAAACATCTTTGAACTGCGTCTAAATTCAAATTGGAAAGTGTTGAGAGTTCCTGTCCACACCTACAAAATTTACAGTAAAGAATGAGTTAAGCGAATCTCATGCTGTATAGACACAGAAAGGTGGGGGGGGGGGGGAGGGGGGGGGCCTTTGCTTTGCGAACTGTGAGTTACTTTGACGCTAGAAAAGTCCCTATGTTATTAGCAGTCGACAGCAAATAAATATCTGTCTAACTGCAAGTGAACTTTTTACAACTTTCCAGCTCGCCTTTAATGTATGACTTTTTAAATTTAGACACTCCTCGCGTATTGATCATCCGCAAGCTACCGTCTGCAAGATGCCGCGGCATAAAATATAGACTAGCAGTTATAAAAAGCAAAGGCTTTGACCTAAAAGGCAGGAATCCTCTACGCGGAAGGATTTCGAAGGGGGAGGGTTTCATAATGAGTAAGCTTTGATATAAAATGTAACTCTTTCGTACGGCGGATTTCAGTTGTAAAAAGTAATGAATCCGCATAACGAAGAGATTATATTTTGATGTACCAAAAAAAGATAGATAACATAAGAATCCATCCATTACCCAATGAGGGAAATTCGCTTTCACAGAGGGTTTAAGAAAACACACAGTACATGATACACACATCTAACGTATCATAACATAAATGATATTATCATATTATTATCTCAATCACAGGCTCGGTACATGAAGTGATATGGCACGGAATCTTAGTATTTATTTATGGTATGCGTCTAGTTAGAATGTCTGGCTGAGGCGAATTGTGGAGGGCAAAAACGATCGTCTGTATTTTTCTCTGGTTTGCTTTGATACACAACGAATAATTCACACCAAAGCAAACAGAGAAACAAAACCAAAAAAGTAAAAAGTAAAGTCTACCTGCAGTGATGGACCTGACTTTAATGGGGGGGGGGGGGGGGGAACAAGAGATTCATTACAGCGGAAGAAGGAAACGATTCCTCACGACGAAGGGATCTGATAGTCAGCAAATTCCGGGAGACATAGCTGCGGGGAACAAAGAACTGTCTGACTTGCAGTTTCACGTCTGAAGAAACCACGAAGTGTCCATACTGTGAAATAGATTTCCCGGGATCTAAATCTAAGACTGCAATTGGTGGTTCTGTTTTCTTCACTGTCTCTTATTCCACTGTCTCCCTCTCTCTTTCTCTCTCTCTCTCTCTCTTTCTTTCTCTCTTTCTCCCTGTCTCTCTCTCAATTTCTCTCTCACTCTCTCTCTCTCGTCACCATCTTTTTCTATCGTTCTCCCCCCCCCCTCTCTCTCTCTGTCTCACTCTCTCTCTCTTTCTGTCTTTCTCTCCCTCTCTCTCTCAATTTCTCTCTCTCACTCACTCTCTCGTTTCTCTCTTTTTCTGTCGTTCTCCCTTCCCCCCTCTCTCTTTCTCTCTCTCACTCTCCTTCTCCCTCTCTCTCTCTCTCTCTCTCTATCTCTCGCACTTTCTCTCTCTTACTCTCTCGCTCCTATCTTTCTTTCTTTCTCGCTCTCTTTCTCTTTCTTTCTCTCTCTCTCTCTCTTTCTCTCTCCCTCTCCCTCTATACCATCCCTCTTTTCTTTCTCTTTCTCTGTCCCTCTTTCTGTCTCTCCCTCTCCTCCTCTGTCTATCTATTCCTCTTTCTCTTACCCTGTATCTTTCTTTCTCTCTCTTACTCTCTCTCTCTCTCACACACACACACGCACACCACTCTCCCCTCAATAGACACCTGTTTTAGTCTGTCTCCCTTCTAGACATTCTGCAGGGCTCCTTATTAAACAGCCCAGTACTGCCCGGCGTTCCTGTGGTCGGCCAGGAAGACAAGACGGTCCGTGGTGTAAATAGCTACATCATTAAGCACTTACCAGCCCAGAACAGTCTTATTTATTCCCGAGCCCTCTAGGTTATTTTTTGGGGTTTGAAGAGGCAGGGGAGGGGTGGGGAGGGAGGGGGTCACATTCCTCTGTTGTCTGGGTTTTTCTTTCTGATTTCGTGCCTCATTTACCTATTGTCTGAGGGAAGTGTGTAGACGGGGGGGGGGGGGTGGAGATACAAATTTTGAAGGATCTATCTAAGGGTCTAAAAGGCCCTGCCTCTTTTTTTTTTTTTTAGGCACTGGTCAGAGCCGTCTTAATGCATGGCCACACTGGACACAGTTGCCCAGGCAGGGGCCCCAAGGGTTAAGGAGTCCCCATGCATGCAAATTTACATTGGTTTTTTTGAAACCGGGAAGAAAAGCCCGAGCTTTACAAAAGAATCTGCCCAGGGGCCCCTAATAGTGTTTAGACGTTCCCGGTGCTGGTCTGAACCAGATCAAGTTCAAAATCCTCAAGTTTTTTTCCATTACAATTTTTGGTGGTGTGTTTTTGTTGTTGTTGTTGTTGTTTTCAAAGTAGTATTTTGTAACAACAACGCCGTGTCCTCTTCTGTGGAAGAAATATAACGTGTTTTATTCTTACTGCTTTTTGGTCTGTTTCAACTGCTCATTTGAAAAGGTACGAAATTAGTATATATTTTACCTCAAGGAAGCTGGACCTTCTGTCTAGTTCTGTACATTCTCAAAGGGTTAATATTAGTTTTCAATACAAGTGGAGTTAGACCAAAGATACTGGAAACGATAAGATGAGACGCTCCTTTCTTTGCACCTCAAAAAAAAAAATCTGCACACAGTTTGCGTGCTGATCTGGGGCGGCGCATAGCATGAAAAGAATGCTTGATATATAATGATAAATTAATGATTCTCATTTGTGACAGTGCTACTGCGACTAAAAGAAAAGAAAAAAATAGCCAGTTTCCCCACACCGATTGAAGTTATAATTACAAAATAAGTGACGCCAATCAAGGTCTAAAGCGATAGCTGAACAGCGAATGAAATTCAATATTTTCCCTATTTGCCTTTGTAAAATACGGCACTTTTCATGACTTCCACGCGTTTGCCGCTAGATGGCGGTGCGAAATCTGTGCACGCTAAAAGCACTTGCTGTCTTATCTTATCAATTGTAGTATCTTTGGTAATACTTACAAATTACACACCGAATCTGCTTAATACTTTGGCATCATTTGTGCAAAAAGTGGAGTTGGAACAAACAAGAACTATGATTGCGATGAAGTGACATAGAATGTTTTCAGTCCTGATTTGCTGTTGCTCTTTCCCTCCCTCAGGGTTCCGCCGCAATTCCACGCCCTCCCAGAACTACAGCGAGGTGCCGACAGACATGTGGGGTACCAAACGGGCGACCCTGAGCCAGAAACAGAAATTTCTCCCCGGCGGCGGCAACCGACGGCAAAACACCGCCAACAACTACACCACCCAGTCCCAGTTGTCCAAACAGCATCGGAATTCTCAACATCAGCAGCAGCAGCAAAAACAGCAACAAGTACGTTCCAGCGTAGACAACACATCCATCTCCTCCCGCGGGTCAAAACACTTCGGCCTGTCGCATCAGCAAACCGCCGAGCAGGCAGTGTGACCCAAATACTACAAACTGAAGCCTTGACTAACTGTCGTGGAGATACGTCTTAGGAATCCCAGCCAGTGACCCTACGGTAATCCCAACTACAGGATTGGCGTCAAGTTTGTAAGTAGGAATGACATGTTCCTATGTAGATCCACCGATTGCGACATCGCATCGACGTCTGTCCGATGTAGGGAATCCGCCCTATGCTAATCCTACCAAGCCGATGGAAATCTACGTCACTTTGACGTAGGGTTGCCGGCTGGGATACTATGTTGAAGGTCTTTGTTTTTGTCGATCACTGACTGCTCTGGGCATTGGCAACTCGAGCCATCAGAATACAAGAGCAGCTGGCCTCTTTTATATGAGTGTGTTGCCCCACAGAATAGAGATACTACCAGAAACCACACAAGGCAGGAAGACGTCATCAATTTTGACTAGCCGGCGCCATTTTGGATGAGACCGATTGTTCGTAACAAGGCACGCGCTCAATGATGTTTAATGAAATATCAGAGAGTATATATTTAGAGACAGCTCTTACTTCCGCCAAATTGCGAAACTAGGTCACTGGGTAACAAGAATTGAATGAGAACGTCTTCACTGAAAACAGTGCGCATATCTGTTTATTGTGGTTTATTCAAATTTTTGGGCTGATTGAAACTATTTAGAGCTGTTTGTAAGCTCTTACTTCCCGTATGCACAAACGGGTATTGTTAACCGCCGCTTAGATCAAGTGAAGTTGAAGTTCATCCAAAATGACGGTGAGCATACTTCCTGTAATCACAAAAAGTGGGCTTCTTTCGCTGGTTGATAGTTCACTATTCTGCGGTGTGGCCAATGGTCATTGTATAGAAGGCACTGCTATTTTGTTTGGGGCAAAACGTGTACAAGTTATAGTATATTATGCATATAATATATACCTTCGCAATAAAAGTAAACACTCTTTGAACGTGCCACAGTGTATGGACAATCTGTATAGTGAACATGACACTGAAGGAAAAAAACTTTCAATTTTTGCCAAAAAAACAAAATGATTTCCGATGCAGTCAGTTGTGACCGTGTCACTTGATGTCCTGGATAGGCATCGCTAGACGTGCACGACAGGGCAAAGACATCGCTGGAAATATAACTCACTCACTGACTCACCCATGCTTCAAAAGTGGCGACCTAGACTCGGTAGTCTGTGTGTATGCAGGGTCGTTTTAACATCATGAATGGCCCAAAGGCAAAGCAAATAACGATGTAAATTTGCATGCTTGGGGCCCCCTGAACCCTGGTGGCCTTTGGGCAACGGCCCTGTGTGCCCATGCGTTACGACGGCTCTAGTCTGTGCGGTTAATGTGAAGTCTCTTCCCAGCTGTGTCTGAATCCGTCGGCAGATACAATATGGCTCTTGGAATATATTATCATTCTTCATATAAACATGGAAATGGTGAGCAATGCAAGAAGCTCGCGATCTGGGGCATGCACAATGTGGGAGAGAATCCAGTGAGACAAAATTACTGCCGTATTGTCTCCCATTGTGTCCAGAATTGCATTATGTGCCCTTATCCAGACAGACACTCCAAAATCTTTGCAGCAGCAACGTAGAACATGACAAAAAAACGGAAATTGGATCTGGTTTGTTTCCTACGTCACCAATTATTGTGATGCATCCCCGCACGCCAGTGTGCGACCGGCCGGCTTAGCATGGGTGTCACAAATCCCAGACTGGGAGATGTAATAGTTTATGACAGGACGACAATCACGAACAAACAAGTTTAACACTTAACAAAACAACCCATCAGACTCACACATTTATTAAACATAATTATACATATAATAGCGCAATTACATACATTATATTATTGAAATGAACTGCCGTACAACGGCCTTATTCTCACACACCCTCTCCCTCGGATCCACAATCCGGTAGTTACTCCTAAAGGCACTTCGGCCTCAGCCTCTCCCCTCAGGATCTTAATAGCACATTAATAATTCACTGGCACCGCAGTCTCTCAATATCACCTTCCTATTGTCCTACACCTTAGCACTCCCCTAGCACCTCAGCAGGGCAATAACACATTATTATTTCCATAGCCATCAACATGGCAACAACATAGTATCAGTTCACTAGCCTATCAACATGGCAACAATATAGTATCTCATTCACTCTCATATCTACGTCCCTGTCCGTGGCCTGACTGCCACGACTTTATGTGCCTCTACTGTCCTGCACTGACAGCCTCACTTCTGGCCTATGTGCGGCCTCCGGCCCTATGCTGGCCTATCACTTGTGCTCATCGAGGTGGCTCTTCGGCCCGTCCCCGACACCAGTCATTACTGGAAAGACTCTTTCACTAGTCTTCTCGACTGCTCCCTTTATGTCCGCCCGATGGGCTCTTATTCACAGGTCCGCTCCGTCGGACCTTCTAACTTGCAGTGATAGTAATACCGCGCTTTCGCCTCATTCAGACCCTCCCACTACTCACAACAGCACGCTTAACTTGCTGTCTACTGTGAGCCCTTCTTACTCTACACCCGCTCTGTAGCAATCCCCTTAATTGCACTCACTCCACTCGTGACATCATCCCCCACCCCAAAAAAATTAATGCAATTAATTTCAAATCGCATCAAGATGACTGTCAACGAGTGAGCGTGAGCAATACCTACACTAAAAAAACTGACCTAGCAGTTCCCCTAGTATATAAAATACCGGAATCAGGGGAAAATATGGGGATCAATATGGCCTGCAATATGGATATATGTGTCACATCATGAATAGCTAACTAATCACAATACTTAATACAGAATCAAAAACCATTCACCCTATCAACCATTCTTCATATCATATTTATAATGTCAATATTTTAAAGTCGACTCATTCACACAGATCCTGTCAATGTTCCTGTCCTCCTATGTATAAGCTCCTGAAATCTTGCCCTAGGCTCGACTAAGGTAGACGGCGATATGATTGCTGGTTCCTGGAATTGGTTGAATAACGAAGGTATACGGCTGCAAAGCCAATGCCCATCTAGACAAGCGTGGGCTGGACGAACGATTCTTCGACAAAAATGTCAGTGGCTTGTGGTCTGTCTGGATACAAAATTCTCGTCCCATGAGATAACGTCCTAGTTTCTGGACGGACCAGACAATGGCAAGACACTCACGCTCTATCACAGAATACTTTCTTTCTCTCTGCAATAACTTCCTACTGACATAACATACAGGATGGAGACATTCGTTCTTCTCCTGTAGAAGACAAGCGCCGACACCAGAGTCCGACGCATCCGTTCTGAGGATAAAATTAGATCGAAAATCGGGTAATATCAGAATGGGTGACGATGATAATGCTGTCACCAAATTATCAAATGCTGTCTGACATTCAGACGTCCACTGAACCTTATCGGGTTGTCCCTTCTTAGTAAGGTCAGTAAGAGAAGATGACAAGGAGGAAAAATTTGGAATGAACTTTCTGTAATAATTTAAAATTCCCACTAAGCTTCTGACTTGTTTCTTTGTTTTAGGGATTTGCAACCCTACCAACTTGTCAATTTTTGTTACTTCAGGTCTCTGAACACCTCTACCCACAATATGTCCTAAGAATATTATCTCTGGACATGCCAAATCCATCTTTGCGGGTTTAGCAGTTAGCCCAAACTGGCGTAATCGTTGAAAAATTACTGTTAGTGTCTGAATATGATCAGACCATGTCGACGTATGGCATGCTATATCGTCAAAGAATGACACGACATTAGGTATGTCCTTCAACACTAGTCTCATTAATCGTGCAAACGTCGCTGGCGCGTTTACCAACCCAAATGGCATGACCTTAAATTGGAATAATCCAATGGGCGTTTGGAACGCCGTGTATTGTTTAGACTCCTCAGTAAGCGGGATTTCCCAATACCCTTTCGTCAAATCTATCTTGGAAAACCACGTGGACCCGGCCAATGAAGCTATTAATTCCTCCTGAAACGGGATAGGCTCCCTATCGCCTACCGTAATAGTGTTCAATCTTCGAAAATCAATACAGAACCGCACCGATCCATCAAGTTTTTTCACGAGGACGATGGGTGATGAATACGGCGATGTTGATGGTTCTATCACATCTAACTTCAACATCGACTCAACTTCCTTTATGACTCTATCTCTCGAAGAAAAAGGCAACGGATACGGTCTAAGAAATACTGGCTTATCCGAAGTCAACTTTATTTGGTGCTGGATCACCGTAGTGCGACCCGGCAAATCCGTAACAACATCCGGAAATGACGCTAACAGGGTCTCAAGTTCCCTACTCCTTGAACTCGTAAGGTCAGGGTTAATGTTAACGTCCCTGTAACCTTGTGTCGGAGTTAACTCCGGCAATTGAATTTGTAACTCTTCCTGCGCCTCGGTGTCGCTTACGTCACAGTCCAACTGGTCTACGACCCCCGTACAAGCAGTAGAGAAGACAGTCTCCTCTGGTCTTGTCTGTGCACACAGATACTGTGGTCTCTCATAAAATCTCTGTAGCATATTAACATGGAAAACCATACTCGTTCCATCAATGTGGATAGCGTAATCTACCTTTGAAACAACTCGCTCAATAACATAAGGGCCTTTCCATGTCATCAATAACTTATTATGGTCCGTAGGTAACAACAACAGAACCTTGTCTCCTGGCTTAAAAATTCTCAGTTTGGAACCTCTATCTTTATAGTCTTTTGCTCTTTTCGAAGCGATACCAGAAGCTTCTTCTGCTATAGTGCGCGCTGAAGATAGTCTTTCTCTTAAATCAACAAGGTACTGAAACACCGAAATCTGCTCATCGTCTCCCGATGATGGCGACGTCATCATGTCCCGAAGAACATCAGTTGGGCCCCTAGGACTACGACCGTACATCATTTCGAACGGCGAGAATCCCGTTGACTCCTGCCGTACCTCTCTGTACGCGAATAACACTGCAGGGATATATCTATCCCAATCTTTAGGGCGATCAGCAGCTACCTTACGCAGCATCGACTTCAACGTCGAGTTCAATCTCTCGCACATGCCATTAGCCTGCGGATGATAAGGGGTGGTAGTGATGGGTTGTATGCTGAATAAGCGGAACAATTCCTTCATCATCTGCGACGTAAATTGCGCGCCCCTATCAGACAGAATTTGCTCTGGTATTCCTACCCTAGCGAAAATTGCAAACAACGCTTCCGCGACTGCCTCAGACGTTATGGTCCGCAGAGGAACCGCCTCTGGCCATCTCGTAGCATTACATATGACCGTTAAGAAAAATCGATTCCCCCTATCGGTCGCTGGGTGAATGGGGCCAACAAGGTCTATCGAGACCTTTTTAAACGGTTCCGAGACCGTGGGGATCTTCTGAAGAGGAGCCTGGGGTGTACGACCCTTATGCGTCGTCTTTTGGCACGCACTGCACGTCTTACAATAGACCTGCACATCTCTGTGGATCGATGGCCAGTAAAAATTTTTAAGAACCCTTTCTTTGGTTCTAGCTATCCCCATATGACCCGCTAATGGGACATCATGTGCCAAGTGCAATACTGTTGCGATCAGCAACCCTGGCACAACGACCTGTTTTAAAATTGAGGACACCGTTACATACTTACGGAATAGAATGCCCGCCTGAACAACAAAGGAGGACGAACCGTTCTTATATCTCCTAGTTTTCTCGGTTCGCGCTTCCCCAAAGCATGGGTTTAATGATAGGTCCTCCCTTTGTAGTCTCGCCAAGCGCTCTGGCGTGATATCTAGGTTGACCGCTGGCGTAGCCAAAGGTCTAATCTTATCTTTATCAGCTACCCGTCGACGTGTTTCGACCGCGGCGCAAAAGTCAATACCTTTTGATTGCGACCATGCTTGCACGTTCTCATCGGAAGGGGAAACTACCCGTGATACATTCCCAATGATGAGCTGGGCGCCTGGAAAACAACCAACGACTGCTTCGACTTCCCCGCTAAGGAAAGGTGTATCTATCATTATTCTTGCCATGGGTAATTTCTCAATGGCCCCCGAAAATTGGATGCACGGGACAGTCTCACCTGTAAGCTGTGAATCCCGAATGCAGTCTCTATGTACTCCCACAACGGTAGATCCTGTATCTCGTAAAACCGAGACCGGTTCGTCCCCAACAAACCCCGGATAAACCCTAAGACCACCTCCTGTATGACATGAATTTATAACGGGGATCTTTCTCCCACAAGGTAAAACACCGGAAGATAATAACTTCTCACAACTGGGACACTTAGAATACTGTCCGCCTCCGTTGTCCGATGTAACACACGCAGCCGCATGATGAAATTTATTTGGGGAACATGGACTGGAGCTACTGTCCACGTTCGCCGCTATCCTACCTGCAGGGCAGTTCACGCTGATGTGATCTGCTCTTCCGCAGTTCCAACACTTCGCGGCCCTACACTCGCGTGAAAAGTGACCCACGCGTCCGCAAGTCCAACACTCCGCTCCCTGTGCTGTACTAGGCCTGGGTCCCCGTGACCCATCGCGACCGGAACTAGAGTCCCTATGCCGTCGGTCATCGGCAAAGGTCACAAATCGCCCCCGGCCATTACCGCGACCTAGCCCTCCTGCTCGGTCAAACTTACCGGATCCATATGCCGGTGATTGGTGATAGCCCCTACGCTGCCCCTGGGCTTGCCCGCTATAGGCACCACGCTGACGCGACCTGTCCCTAAGTCCTGCCGGCGACCCCTCGACAACGGCGACGTACCCAGCATCTTGGACGTACGCCCTGGCGACTGGTTTGGACGGATGCGCAGTACGGTATGCCTCCGCCAACTTAGACGCCTCCTGCACCGTCGCGGGTTCGTTCTCTTTCAGGAAAGCCACCAGATCTTTGTGGCACGACGCGTACAGCTGGTCACGGATCATTAGGTCTTTCAGTTTAGCGAAATCCGTGCCCACATGCGCCAAGTCTACCCAGTTCGCGAAATACTCAGTTAGTCTCGCGACGAAGGCAGCAAAGTCCTCCCTGGTATCTGCACGTGCTCGCCTAAACTGCTCCCGGAAATATTCCTCGGTACGCGCAAATCGGCGAAGCAGCAAAGCCTTCAGCTTATCGTAATCTTGCACGTCTTCGCGCTGTAGCTCTTTAAAGTAGGTTAACGCTCGCCCCTGCAATAGCGATGCCAGGTACGTGGCCCATAATTCCTTATTTTCCCCCCATTGCAATTGTGCGTTCAGTTCGAACCTGTAAAGGAAGGCGTCTATGTCGTCCTTCCGGTCGTCGAACGTAGGGAGGTTAATCCTAACGCCACCTTTATTGTGTACCTGCCGCTCAACTGTTTCTGTTGGCGCATTCTTTTTGATTTCCAACTCGGCGATCTTTACTTGCGCCTCTATCTCCTTTAACTTTAACTCCCTCTCCTGCTCCCGTTCCTTAGCCTCCCTTTCCTGTTGCTTAAACTCCCTTTCCTGTTGCTGAGCCTTAGCCTCTCTTTCCTCTTCTCTCTGTCGCTCTTGAGCCTCTTTTTCTCGCTCTCTATCCTTAGCACGCTCATCGCGCAAATCCGCCTGCTGTTCTTTAATCCAGCCGCGTAGCTCCTCTCCCTCCAGGCCAAGTTCCTTACCCAACTTCATTAGTTGTTGGAGTTCCGCCATTTCACAGATTTATGGTTATGGTATGTATTTAAAAAAACGGCTAACCTGTCGGTATGATAACTAACGACACGACCAGAGACCTGAGATCACACCAAATACAATTCAGAAATTTACCTTTACAGCACAACTAATTCTATATCTATAAAATGCATAGCACTATTAATTATAAAAGAAAATAGAAACGACAAGAATGAAGAAATACAGTAGAAGGACCACAAGTACGTCAAGGACAACGAACCAGACTAGGACAAAGCTTCTACAAAAAAAAACTATAATGGAAAAAAAAATGCAACCTACTACGCCGATTACACTACACGGTACGAACAAGAACAGAGTCTGAAAAGAAAGAACGTATCTACAAATAGGGAAGAGAGGGACAAGAGAAACGTCTTCCTAAAACAACGAGGAAGATAGAACGCTACAATCTAAACAAAAATACAGGTCCCTACAGAACTGTTCACTGTGATGAACGAAGTTCCTAGGTTAGCCCACCTCCCGAAGAGGATAAACTACGCTCACCACAGCAAACCCGCGCCACCGCCCGTACAACCTATAACGACAACAAAAACAGCAAAAACAGGGAAACAGACAGATGAAAAGACAGCCCTCAATCCAGGGTACAAAATTTTCACTTAACTTTCAATTTTTGAAATTTTGAGTAAAACTCCTCCCTTTAATCGGAGCTCTGGCTGCTCGTCTCCTCAGGCTGCACGCACACACTCTGGAAAGTTTAAATACACATTAATACCTATTCATAGCAATACATGCATCAATACATATTCATAAGTATCCATAAATCATATCATGAAAATTTCATTCGTCCCACGAACAAAGACAACAGCATGAATTCCTAGCACAACAGAAAAACAACTAGATATAACGAATACACAATGTCAAAATGACCACAGGTAAACAGGACGAGCCCCCAGTGTCACAAATCCCAGACTGGGAGATGTAATAGTTTATGACAGGACGACAATCACGAACAAACAAGTTTAACACTTAACAAAACAACCCATCAGACTCACACATTTATTAAACATAATTATACATATAATAGCGCAATTACATACATTATATTATTGAAATGAACTGCCGTACAACGGCCTTATTCTCACACACCCTCTCCCTCGGATCCACAATCCGGTAGTTACTCCTAAAGGCACTTCGGCCTCAGCCTCTCCCCTCAGGGTCTTAATAGCACATTAATAATTCACTGGCACCGCAGTCTCTCAATATCACCTTCCTATTGTCCTACACCTTAGCACTCCCCTAGCACCTCAGCAGGGCAATAACACATTATTATTTCCATAGCCATCAACATGGCAACAACATAGTATCAGTTCACTAGCCTATCAACATGGCAACAATATAGTATCTCATTCACTCTCATATCTACGTCCCTGTCCGTGGCCTGACTGCCACGACTTTATGTGCCTCTACTGTCCTGCACTGACAGCCTCACTTCTGGCCTATGTGCGGCCTCCGGCCCTATGCTGGCCTATCACTTGTGCTCATCGAGGTGGCTCTTCGGCCCGTCCCCGACACCAGTCATTACTGGAAAGACTCTTTCACTAGTCTTCTCGACTGCTCCCTTTATGTCCGCCCGATGGGCTCTTATTCACAGGTCCGCTCCGTCGGACCTTCTAACTTGCAGTGATAGTAATACCGCGCTTTCGCCTCATTCAGACCCTCCCACTACTCACAACAGCACGCTTAACTTGCTGTCTACTGTGAGCCCTTCTTACTCTACACCCGCTCTGTAGCAATCCCCTTAATTGCACTCACTCCACTCGTGACAATGGGCTCTTGCCAAGTTTGTTTGTTGTTGTTTTTGGCACGGCAGCTGAGCATGCCCAATCTCATAGACTGGCTGTAATCTAAAAGGAAGAATAGAAACTCCTGAGAGAACGGAACCTGTGCCCGGGGAACTTCCGACGAAAGACGAAAATTCAGTTTTTCATAGGAGCGCAAAATTCGGTGACGTCAGGCTGGCCGTACATGTAACCTTTGTCAAGCATCAAAGCCTGGGTCAGAAACAGCAGTTTTCCCCGTGTGTCAGCACGATTATATTATCTCTTCTGCGTGCAGTGCAGCACGTTTTCCAAATGAAATAACTATTTATAATGAAGCCACAAAGAGTCTTTATTCATTTAACCAATATGGCGTGAATCCCACAACAAATGTGTAATAGCTGTAATACCTCCCTGTTATCGTAAACTTGTTACAGTGTGATACTGTTGGGACAGATTGCATTGTTTTGTTAATTCATTAGTTGGGCGTATTTGACATTATTGTGTTGTTGTTTTTCTCTCTTTTTTTTATAATAATATCTTCACTTATCTTCATTTTGTAGGGGTTGTTTTCAGTGCATTTGGTACATTTTGTTTGGGTCAATGGGTAAAGGCGGGCACTCCGCTGAATTGTCATGGGGGTACCTCATAGTGATCGTGTCATTTATCATCGTTGAATAAACAGAACGGGTGATGTAGCTGTGTGATCGGTGTTGTGTATAAAAATTCTGACCTCATGCTTCGTGGTTGTGGTTGTGGTGATGGTGACGGTGCTGTGGATGCAATCTTGGGATGACCGTTGTCTTTGTTGTTGTTGTTGTTGTTGTTGTATGTTGTGTTGTTGTTGTATGTTGTATGTTGTTGTTGTATGTTCTTGATGTATGTTGTTGTTGTATGTTGTTGTTGTATGTTGTTGTTGTATGTTGTATGTTGTTGTTGTATGTTGTATGTTGTATGTTGTTGTTGTATGTTGTATGTTGTTGTTGTATGTTGTATGTTGTTGATGTATGTTGTTGTTGTATGTTGTTGTTGTATGTTGTATGTTGTTGTTGTATGTTGTATGTTGTTGTTGTATGTTGTTGTATGTTGTTGATGTATGTTGTTGTTGTATGTTGTTGTTGGTGGTGTATGTTGTTGTTGTTGTTGTTGATGTATGTTGTTGTTATTGTAAGTTTTAGTTGATGTATGTCCTTGTTCTGTGTTGTTGTTGTTGTATGTTTTTGTTGTTGATGTATGTTGTTGTTGTTATTGTATGTTGTTGATGTATGTTGTTGTTATGTATGTTGTTGATGTATGTTGTTGTTATTGTATGTTGTTGATGTATGTTGTTGTTATTGTATGTTGTTGATGTATGTTGTTGTTATTGTATGTTGTTGTTGTATGTTGTATGTTGTTGATGTATGTTGTTGTTATGTATGTTGTTGATGTATGTTGTTGATGTATGTTGTTGTTATTGTATGTTGTTGATGTATGTTGTTGTTATGTATGTTGTTGATGTATGTTGTTGTTATGTATGTTGTTGATGTATGTTGTTGTTATGTATGTTGTTGATGTATGTTGTTGTTATGTATGTTGTTGATGTATGTTGTTGTTATGTATGTTGTTGATGTATGTTGTTATGTATGTTGTTGATGTATGTTGTTGTTACTGTATGTTGTTGTTGTATGTTGTATGTTGTTGATGTATGTTGTTGTTATGTATGTTGTTGATGTATGTTGTTGTTATGTATGTTGTTGATGTATGTTGTTGTTATGTATGTTGTTGATGTATGTTGTTGTTATTGTGTGTTGTTGATGTATGTTGTTGTTATTGTATGTTGTTGATGTATGTTGTTGTTATTGTATGTTGTTGATGTATGCTGCTCTTGTATGTGTATAGTGCTGTTTTTGTATGTTGCTGTCGTTGCTGTTTCAGTCAGTGGCACAATAAACCATTTCCATTAAGTTTCTTGTTGAGGCGATAAATTTGTTGAAATGCGGCGAGTAAGAGACAGACAGACAGACAAAACAGAGCGAGATAGAGAAATATGTGTTTTCAAAGCCCTTCACGCCTCACCTCTCTGTCTCTCTCTCTCTCTCTCTCTCTCTTCCTCTCTCTCTCTCTGCCTCCCTCTCTCTTTCTCTCTCTCTCTCTCTCTCTGCGTTCCTCTGTCCCTCCCTCTTAACTCGCTTCGTTCTTCCACTCTCTCTCCCCCTCCCTCTTTCTCCCTCTCTCTCTCTCTTTGTCCCTCCTTCCCTCCTCTTTCTCTCCTCATCTTCCTCTCATTCGTTTCCTCCCTCCCTCTCTTACTTCCTCCCTTTCACTCCCTCCCCCGCCCTCGCTCTGACTCTCTCTCTCTCCCTCTCTCTTTCTCTCTCTTATTCTCTCTCTCTTTCTCTCCCTCCTTCTTCCTACGTTTTCTATGTACATCACCATTAGGCCTCATTACTTTTATCAGGACCCTATTCTTGCTGACGTACACAGACAACCTCAGAGATCCAGCTGTCAAATGAACCATTGACTGCGTTCTGAGAAAATAATTACCACTGTTCACTCTTTCTCGTTTATCCAGCTCCTTTGTATCCGGCCTATAATCACAAGTCATATAATCAGAAGCAGCCGTGTATAACATGCTTTCCAAGACAAAGGACATTTGTAGGTATTTTGTTTAAGACTGTAGTTCTTTGAAAACAAAGCCAAACTATAATACGGAAACATTCGCTGGTTCCTCGTTTTCAGTTTTTCGATCTTATTCCTGTTATCTGGAATGAGCTTTCACTGAATATCAAAGGGCTGGAGTCCATCAGCGAGTTTAAATACAGTTTTTAAAGATGCTGTTGTTACTTGTATGTACGCTCTCCAAGCGTTTTACGTTAGGGACGCGCACATACACGTACCTATCCCTAACCCCGTCCTTAACCTCATTCCTAAATCTTATCGAATCCCTAACCCTGCCCCCCTACCCTTTCAACCACAGAAAAAAAAGGAGGAAAACAAAAAGAAAATCTGAAAGAATAATTAATTAAGGCTGTTGTTAGGAATATTTCGGGAGGAGCTCTCTAGCTCTGGAGTCACAAAAGGCTTTAAAATACGTACACCTAGCGCAAAAAAAAATTGGGAGAAGTGCGTGCTTGTAACAATTTTCTCCAGGGAAGCTCTCAGACAAAAACTGCTGCCCATTTCTCACTGTCAAAAACCATATATCTTGTTTGTTTTTCTGGTCAATTTGATCAAATCTCCCATACAAGACAGTCCACAGACTGGAGAAGTCGCCTCTCTAACTAGCTGTATTCAGGCGGGATTCGTTCTGAATTCGGATATGATTGCTGGAGGGGGCGGGGAGGGGAGGGGGTTGGCTGGAATTTTTCAGGTTTTACAGTAATTGCCAGGGACGAGCATAAAATTGATATTAATATGTGACGTGAAATATGGGGGAGGGGTTGCATTGTATGTATCTGGGACTGGTTGGGGGAAGGGGCAAGTGTGGAGGACATGTATACGGGGGTAGGGATGTTTACAACAAGCTGCAGTGCCTGGCATTTCACGACCTTTGTCCTTATTTGTTCCATCTCCACTTTTTTTGCACAACTTCGACGTTAAACGTTTGCGGCTTTAGTGTTATGATAAGAAGTTAGAATAAATGGGAACTGTGAAACAGCCCCTTGATAAGTGCCACAACGTATTTTAAACAACTGTCAAAGTGTGCATTTGTTTTACTTCTTCTGCATACTAAAAGAGCGACCATATTTTTGTGTTTTTGTTGTTTTCAGAAAACGGAGATAGAACAAATAAGAGCTAAGGTCGCCAATTGCTATGGGGAATTTTTGTCCCGTTTTCTCCGTATCGTTTTACATTTAATTCAGGTCTTCGCTTCCTTTGCCCGTTTCTTTTTACAATTGTGTTGTACATTAGTTCAAGGCCAGGGCTAAGTCACATTTGAGTCAAATCGAGAAAAGACCAAAAACTTTCGAATTAATCGTATTCTTGTATTGGTGTGGCCTACTTTCAAATCAAACTTTCTCAGCGGCGGTTAACCATAGATAAAAGGATCATATTACTATAAATAGATAACACCCTTGTACTGATATGTGCAGTTCTATTTTAAGCAAAATGTGACTTACCCTCGTTCTTGAACCAACCTCTCCAATTTTAAAAAACTTGAACTAAAGCAATGTCACATTTACTCACTCAGTTGTGCCAAAAGGGAAGTTGGAACAAACAAGGACCAAGGTCCCTGAATGCGTCGGGATAATTTTTATTTAGTTTTTTAAAGTTTTGTTCAGTCGCCAAGAATATCAACTCTTACACGCCATCCCAAAATCTGCCGTCCCATACATTCCAACTTAATTTGGCAATCGTTTTTGGCAGACGTTTATTTGTTGTCCATGAATTAAGATTTTCAGTGAAAGTTTTTCTCTGTCTACCCCTGCTTTTCTTGCCTTCGATCTTCCCTGTGACTGCTAGATTTTCGAGGCTGCTGGGGCGACAGATGTGTCCTAAAAATTTCAGTTGCCTCTGTCTTATTGTTTTAATTAATGATCTTTTTTCAGATTAGAGTCTCTCAGTACTGACTCATTTCATTTTTTTCTCAATTTATGATATTCTCAATATTCTCCCAATGAACCACATCTCTGCTGCTTCTAGTTTCCTCATTTTTTCTTTGTTCATTGTCCAACATTCACATCCATATAAAAACACTAACCACACATGTTCTCAAGACCAAGATTTATATTTGCATGAAATGAGAGAACTGCATTATATCATGTGAAACGCACGCCAGAATGATTCATCTGTCGCAGGTAATTAGGGTGAAGTCCTGGAAAGAAAAACAACTTGGATGGCGTAAATGATAACTGTATGATTATACATGAGGGGAGATTTGGCCGAGAGGCTCGCCAGACTTTTTTAAGAGTAATAAAAACTGTTTCCTTATGCACAACAAATCCAAAGACACGCATTTGAATCAGCTGTACAGAAATATCTCTATTCGTTGGTCAGTTTTGTGTGACATATCACATAGAGTAAAAATTAGCACCTTTCCCCTCCCTCAAATTTCTACCCCTTGCAAATAGTTTGTCCTATTCATTTGGAACGAATTTATCAATACAGTAATTCATGTATTTTCTCTTAACCATAAAGTGCTGTAAGTGCGTTGCTGTTGGAGGTCATGATGATGATGATGGGGATGGTGATGATGATGATGGTGATGATGGTGGTGATAGTGATGGTGGAGGTGATGGTTGAGGTGATGATTGTAATGGTGATGATGGTGGTGATGGTAGTGATGATGATGGTGATGGTGGTGGAGATGCTGGTTTTGGTAGTGATTGTGGCGATGATAGTGATGGTGATGATGATGATGATGGTGGTGATGATGGTGATGGTGGAGATGATGATTGTGATTGTGATGATGGTGGCGGTGATGGTGGTCGTGATGGTGATGATGTGATGGTGTGGTATTGGTGATGGTGATGGTGAATGTGGTGTTACAAATGGTGAATTGGTGTGGTGGTGATATATTGGTTGATAATCTTTTCACACGTATACAAATCCCCTTTCCCTTGGTTTTGATGTGAGACATGGACTATGGGCTATGCTGGTGGCCCACTGAGATGTCTGTTTTTGCCTCTTTCTTGACTCTGTACGCAAAGCCTCTCTTTGCCCCAGCGGTGGTCTAGAGGCAAGGTGCCCGTCTCTCATACCGAAGGTACCGGGTTCGAATCCCAGTCGGTGGCTTTTTGGATTTTTCTCATACTTTCCTGTCCCTGATCCATTGGTAGGCAGAATCGAGCACCTAATCTCCTCGGGTAAGGACAAAAAATTCGATAGGCCTGTGTGTACGTCGCGCACATTGAAGATACCTTTGCAGTTGGAAATCATGAAGAGCAGACCGAACAGGCCACTGCCCGGGCAAAATTTAATAAAATTATCCCTCTCCTTCCTCCTACCCCCACCCCCATGTTACCTCCCTTAAAAAAAAACACCTCCGACCGGCGCCGCACTGTGGCGACGACGTGCCTCCTCCAGTTGTAACTGGGCTGCAATGGCACTAAGGCCAATTTCCCAAATGGGATTAAAGAAGTATACAAAATACAAAATACGAAAAAAAATAATAATAATAACAATCAAGACTTTTTTTTATGCCCTCAAACTAGTGAGGCAGGCTGGTTTCAGTCTGGCAGTGACAGAGGTTCGGGTTTAACTCTATTGTCCATATCTCAGCTCACGCTGAAACTGACAGAAGACAGACCACACTCCGTGTACTGTCAGCCTTGATAGGGACCTCACAGACCAGTGGAATTGACACAGTTCTGTCTTGCTAATGAATTCAAATGACGGTCAAGACAAAACAGACCGCAAAACACGACTCGACGCGGTGTTTTCAGTTCAAATGCTGTAAATGACCACAGCTGTTGTTGTAACCTCTAGACCCTGAAGCACAAGTTCTCAGTGTGTGAGCTACAAA
>OZ007574.1:52184006-52191506 GCA_963931925.1 Onchidella celtica | reverse complement strand
GAAACTGTCCTTCACACACTTACGAAACTCATATAGAAGCATAATACATCTGGATAACTATAATGCATGCACATGATATATATATATATGTCGGCGAGACTCATTGCAACATGTGTAGACTCACTGAAACATTGTTCATCCACCGCCGCACATAGAACAATCCTGGGGCTCACCCATGTGAGGCCCAACTAATATTATACATCTCCAATACATGTAATTAATTACACATCTTAAACACTAAACACGCAATCACAATCACACTGCTCTCTATAGCATAGTGGTACTGGCAAGGTACACAAATACCCGTAATACAATCAAGCGTATAGTGCCGCTCGCTGTAACATAAGCCATCCACATTAACATGTCAGGAAATCCTCACTGCCCACCACAACAAGGCAATGCTACACATACACTATATATAGGCACACAAGCAAATCTTGATAGCTTGGTTAGCGAGCCATCATTATCATCTAGCACCGCAAACGTTAACTTTGACAATAAAGTCACAACATCAAGACACTGCGCTGCATCGCGCATCCTACACGTCCAATGACAATGGCAATTACCGTTGAGCCGGACTCATAATAGTCTCTGTAGATCAGCATTCTCTACGTGGCATCCAAGAAAAGGGGGGGGGGGTGCGCAAATTAAAGTCACTTCTAATATAATAGTCTCCAACTTACCCAAAGTTTCTCCGGGTCCTGTGCTACCGCTACATGCCTTATGGGGCGGGGTGGCGATGGCAAGCGTCGGCAAGCCTCTGAGCTGCTACGGGCCCGGGTTGCTGGGCTGGGTTCACTGTGCTGTCGGCTCTTGTCTCTGCGTCTATGATGGAGTGTGTTGACCACTCGAACCGCATCTTATTTATGAGCCCGCGCGGACGTCCGAGAGAGCTATTACGTAGCCCGTGTTGCACAAGTGAAAGGCTCGGACATGGAGTCCAGCCCGACAACATAACCGGTTAGGGTCCTAACACAATCGAATTTACAGTACGGTTAAAAGGGTGCACACAAAAGTCAATTAGGTATCCCAGTAAACTGCAGAAATTACTCTAACGACCCCTCCAGCAATAATTGAATAAACTTGACCCAGGTTGGATTTATCGGGGATAACATGCGTCTAACTCATGGTTTACTTTAAATCCGAGATCCTCTTATTAATTATTTCAATAGGACCTGTGCATCAAAGCACAACGAAATTAGTACCATTATAAAGTAGAAACTTGCTGCTACAATTCTAACTGACTACTTATACCAGAAACCCGGTAATAGTTTTAATATAAATTTTCAAAGTGTCAGGACTAACAACATTCGACAATTTTGTGCGGGATACTTTCGTCCATTAATACGACGTATCTCCATTGATAACAAACGTTATCATGAGTACCTATTTTGTACCGATAGGGTATTGTCTACTCTCAAAAATGAATTCGGGTTCCCGTCTTTCTGTCGGTGGATAACAACGAAGGAGCGAGTTGTAAGAAACTTAAAGCCATGATATAAGAGTTGGAAGCCCGGTACATTTCCAACTGACCAATCAAAATGCGCGCTTTTCACCGTGATGTGAATAACGGGTCCCGCGCTAGTATTACAAGGGAAATAATCCAATTAATGGTACTCGGCCAAGTGTCCATAAACTACTATGAGTGGCCGTCCCTCACTCACGCACCAGAGCTACCATGAAAGCACATTAAAAATAAAAAGTCGTTCATCCTCTCACAAAATATTCAAATATTATTTGACTTGTGATATATGTGATGTGAGTTGTGAACTGCGCCTAACAGGCTGCGTTACAATTTGCTCTGTGATAGAGAGAGTGAGCGAGACAAGGAGAGAGAAAGAAGCAGTGTAGTGTGTTGAGCGCTTCGCATGAGCTCCATTCTGCTCAGTGGTTGACAGGTTGCTTCTGTAAAGCGCATAGAGCATTTTAAATGGATATGCGCTGTGTAAATGCCATCCATTATTATTATCATTATTATATTCACAAAGTGAACTAAACTTAAATTTGCATGTACACTCTTTTTCCGTGCCACGACCGAGCATTATTTTGTGGCAAAGCATAATTATCATTAATTCACTGACACTGGGCGAGTAATCAAGGACGGGGCTCTGGTCTCAGAAATCCATATCATATTACAAAGAAAGTAAGGCCTCTAATGTAATCATGAAAGGGTTTTTTAACCGCCGAGCCTTAAATTCTACAAAGTATCGTATTACCCGAAGACGTAAAGGCGTACGTGGGCATATTATTTTAAAAGATCTTGAAGTTCGCTATATTTTTAATACTTTCTTTGATTTTGAGCCACAACTGAGTTGAACACAAGAAAATGTTCCGACATTTCGAATTTTCTTAGAGTAGAGTTAAAAACTATGACAGGAAATTTCGTTCTGCGCGTCCGTTTACACATTGGAAATCGAAACGCAACTATAAAAAATCAGATCCGTGTATTTCCCTAGTCAGCGAGGCAGCCAGTATAAATCATGCACTTTCAGGTGTACTTTTCTCGCACTCAGAATGTCGTGTTCAATTTTAACCTTATGTCAGCAAAAAATTCGTTCATTGTCTGATACGCTATTTTAGTATGATTTGATATGACGTTTTTCATTCAGGGACATCTGGGAAGTTTCAGCTCTCTCTGATTTCCCAAGAGAGCTGTTAGATTCAGACCCATGTTAAACGATAGGAATTTTTATGTTTTATTTTTACGTCACTAATAGTAATACCCATATGGAGACCACCATGCAGTGCGTCACCGCCACTGCAAGTAAAAGTTTGTTGTTTTTTTTTTAGATCGTGCAAATGGAAATCCTCTGAGGTCAAATAAACAAAATAATGTATTGTCTCATTTGTTTTAAAATATCTTTTTCACATATGGTCGGGAGTGGGGGGGGGGGGGGGTATAAGAGAGAGGGTGGGGGGGGGGGGTATAAGAGAGAGGGTGGGGGGGGGGTATAAGAGAGAGGGTGGGGGGGGGGGTATAAGAGAGAGGGTGGGGGGGGTATAAGAGAGAGGGTGGGGGGGGTATAAGAGAGAGGGTGGGGGGGGGGTATAAGAGAGAGGGTGGGGGGGGGGGGGGCTGATTATACAGGAGGAGGAAAAAGCTCCTTTTCTTGATACGCAGTTGCGTTTCTTAAAATCGTGTCAAGTTATAGATATAAAGACTGCACGCTCGATTTTGCCCCTTTTTCTTTGAGTGGACATAATAATTATGTCGATGTAGAAGCGATTGGGATAGATTAGTTGACACTTCAGGAAATTACTTTTGTAATGTTTTAATTTGTCTTTCAAGGTGTAGCGTCGAGCAAAGAAAAATGGCCAAAAATTGTACCACTTTGAATCACTCCGCCACCTTTCTATATAGGCCTATATATAATAAGATTACCATAATTGAAAAGAGTGCGCATGCTCCCCAGATCTCCCCCCCCCCCCCTAAAATGTTGGCGTTTCGTACGCTGAGGACAACACACCGCTACCACCACCGCAAACCCCCATACTCACATACACGTGTTGCTATGGACGACCCCTTTCATGTCAGCGTCGGCATTACACTGATTGGTGGCAGCTGTGTAACAACACTCGACCATTATAATGTTAATGGATTGGTTCAGTTCAGCTGCCAATTTTGCCGATAATGATAACATCTACCACCTGATGGTATGGACACTGTTAATGTCGTAAACGATGTTAAGTACCGACAACCACATACCTGATGTAACCATGGACGCGATTGGCAAGGGCGATAACCTGTACTCAGACTCTCCACTCTTTTCTCACCCCCGACTTCCATGTCCAGCATCTCTCTCTCATTTTCGTGATCACACGAAGATCATGAGATGGAACAAAAATAGACAGGACGAAAGTGAGAGGCATGTTCACGAAATGACTTCATCCTTCATCACTAGAAGATGTTACTATGAAACAAAAAAGACAGAGAGAGAGAGCGCGCGCGCTTATTTACGACACTGGTTCTCTTCTCGCCGTGGGTGACATAGAAACGAAGAAAAGGTCGACAAGACGCTCTGGCCGATACAAGCCAGCTGGACCGATTTCGGTGGAAACGCACGTTTAGAAAGACATTCGCGGTGCAACCTAACACAGACTTCTGATCCGACCGCTTAACGTCTTCCAACTACGAACCTCTTAGCGACAGGCCGACCTGAGCTGGGCTGGGCTGGGCCGGCTTCAGTTGAAACGTGACGGATACCCATGGAGCATATTTTGAATAACAATGTTTTCTCTTTGGCCAATTTGCAAGTAAATTAGGGGCAATGTCTCCACAAGCACTCCGTTGCTTCAGCTGTCAGACATAACAACATCTGTTTGCCATCACTGCCAATAATTCACGCTGGGGTAAATTGAATATCTGTCTACTTAAGCGGGGATGAGGGTGTTTTTGGGATGGTTCTCAGACCTGCTGGCATCTGATCGTTTGTTTTCTGTGGGAGGATTTGGCCTTGAGGGTGTTTATTTTTGTGCATGTGGCTGGGCACGTGGGAAGTTTTGTCTTGTTGTTTCTGATGGTAATGTTGTCGTATCTGTTGGTATTGTTGTTGTTGTTGTTGTTGTCGTATCTGTTGATATTGTTGTTGTCGTTGTTGTTGTTCTTGCCGTCGTCGTAGCTGTTGGTATGTTGTTGTTGTTGTTGTTGTTGTCGTCGTCGTCGTAGCAGTTGGTATGTTGTTGTTGTTGTAGTTGTCGTGATAGTTGTTGGTACTGTTGTTGTTGTTCATGTTTGCTGTTGTTGTTTTGACATTGTTATCGTTCTTGCTGCTGCTGCTGCTTTGTTGTTATTGTTGTTCGTGATGGTGGTGGTGGTGATGGTGGTGATGATGGTGGTGATGATGGTGGTGGTGGTGGTGATGATGGTGGTGGTGGTGGTGGTGGTGGTGGTGGTGGTGGTGGTGGTGGTGGTGGTGGTGGTGGTGATGATGATGGTGGTGGTGATGATGGTCGTGATGATGGTGGTGATGATGGTGGTGGTGGTGATGATGATGGTGGTGGTGGTGATGATGGTGGTGGTGGTGATGATGATGGTGGTGGTGGTGATGATGGTGGTGGTGGTGATGATGGTGGTGATGGTGGTGGTGGTGATGATGGTGGTGATGGTGATGATGGTGGTGATGGTGATGATGGTGGTGGTGGTGATGATGGTGGTGGTGGTGATGATGGTGGTGGTGGTGATGATGGTGGTGGTGGTGGTGATGATGGTGATGATGGTGGTGGTGGTGATGATGGTGGTGGTGGTGATGATGGTGATGATGGTGGTGGTGGTGGTGGTGGTGGTGATGATGGTGATGATGGTGGTGGTGGTGATGATGGTGGTGGTGGTGATGATGGTGGTGGTGGTGATGATGGTGGTGGTGGTCATGATGGTGGTGGTGGTGGTGGTGATGGTGATGATGGTGGTGGTGGTGATGATGGTGGTGGTGGTGATGATGGTGGTGATGGTGATGATGGTCGTTGTCACGAGTGGAGTGAGTGCAATTAAGGGGATTGCTACAGAGCGGGTGTAGAGTAAGAATGACTCACAGTAGACAGCAAGTTAAGCGTGCTGTTGTGAGTAGTGGGAGGGGGTCTGAATGAGGCGAAAGCGCTGTATAACTATCACTGCAAGTTAGAAGGTCCTAGGGATCGGACCTGTGAATAAAAGCCCATCGGGCGGACATAAAGGGAAGCAGTCGAGAAGACTAGGAGAGAGTCTTTCCAGTTATGACTGGTGTCGGGGACGGGCCGAAGAGCCACCTCGATGAGCACAGGGGATAGGCCAGCATAGGGCCGGAGGCCACACATAGGCCAGAAGTGAGGCTGTCAGTGTAGGACAGTAGAGGCGCATAAAGTCGTGGCAGTCAGGCCACGGACAGGGACGTAGATATGAGAGTGAATGAGATACTATATTGTTGCCATGTTGATAGGCTAGTGAACTGATACTATGTTGTTGCCATGTTGATGGCTATGGAAATAATAACGTGTTATTGCCCTGCTGAGGTGCTAGGGGAGTGCTAAGGTGTATGACAATAGGGAGGGGATATTGCGAGACTGCGGTGCCAGTGAATCATTAATGTACTATTAAGACCCTGAGGGGAGAGGCTGAGGCCGAAGTGCCTTTAGGAGTAACTACCGGATTGTGGATCCGAGGGAGAGTGTGTGTGAGAGTAAGGCCGTTGTACGGCAGTTCATTTCAATAATATAATGTATGTAATTGCGCTATTATATGTATAATTATGTTTAATAAATGTGTGAGTCTGATGGGTTGTTTTGTTAAGTGTTAAACTTGTTTGTTCGTGATTGTCGTCCTGTCATAAACTATTACATCTCCCAGTCTGGGATTTGTGACAGTCGTGATGATGGTGGTGATGATGGTGGTGGTGGTGGTGATGATGGTGGTGGTGGTGATGATGATGGTGGTGGTGATGATGGTCGTGATGATGGTGGTGATGATGGTGGTGGTGGTGGTGATGATGGTGGTGGTGGTGGTGGTGGTGGTGGTGGTGGTGGTGGTGGTGGTGATGATGGTCCAGCGAATGTTGTTGCTGCTGTTGTTGTTGGTTTTTTTTATTGTTGCTGTTCTTTGTGATGGCGTTGCTATTGTAGTGGTTATTACTGCGGCTGCCTGTAACGATTTTTATTGAGTCCTGCGGGGGTTTTTGACAGTGTCCATTCCCTAAAATGAAAGTACCCAGCTAGCAACCTGACGTCACAATCCGACGTAGATTTATGTAGGATTTCCGTAAGATTGGTAGGATTACCTTAGAGGCCGTCCCTGCATAAAACAGACGTTGGGATGACGTTGTAACCAACGGATCTACATAGAAACAATTTCATTGCTGTGACAGACTTGATGCCAATCCTACAGATAAGATTAATTCATAAATTTGTAAAATCCAAGAAACGATAGTTTTACCGCGAGGCCATCGAAATAAACATTTCTTGTACTCCACTCAAAAACAGATGGAGAAGAAAAAAATTCTATTGCTGTATGGAGTTCATGGGACATCTTATTATTTTTTTTAAAATTGTGGTGGGGGTAAATCATTGTGGGTGCAATTTTGGACCTTTTTCTACTCGACGCTACAATTTAAATGACAGTTTCAACAATTATAAAGTTAATTTTCTCAAGAGTCAACTAATCCAGGACAATTGCTTTGGTATCGACCGATTGTGTTGATTCAAGTTTGAGGTACTTTTGAATTAAAAGTTGTAAAAATGTAAAATGCAATGATCTCTGTTTTGGCTCCCTGTAGTAAGTCCAACGTGTCGGAAACGATGTATTAATACGCATCCAATTGGGTGCGCGCAATTTCCTTACCAGAAATGAGTGCGTCGAGTTTTGGTGTATGAAATTTATAGTAAGACTGTTGAATACAGGAAGCTTTCTACACCAAAAAAAATAGAGATAGAAAGAATGGTGGTTCACTGGTTTATCCTGGAGGATGCCGGGAACCTCATCTAGTTTAGAAAAACAAAAAGTTGTGATCTGCAGTTTGAGTGAATGCACTAACG
>OZ007574.1:52004006-52176506 GCA_963931925.1 Onchidella celtica | reverse complement strand
AAATTTTATCTGTGTATTTCCCAAATCTGTGAGCAGACAAGTTCCCTTAACAAAACAACCATCAGCCGAAAGGAATACATGTAGTAAATTCAGCAGAAAATAGAATATTTTTATTTTTATTTGAAAGCCCTGGTTCTGGTTCCCTTATCGTGTCAAATCGTCAAAAGAGGTTTCATGTGTAAACATCTTATCTTATTCTTCTTTTTTTTTTTGTTATCCGTGGCGTGCCCTAGGGGCATTGCCGATCATGCGCTGTCATCCACATCTGTCATCTGTCTTGCAGACGAAAGCGTTGTTTGTGGTCTCATCACTGGTGGCTTTGCGGAGACTTGTGACAAAGGTGGTCCCGTTCTCTGCTTTTCCTCGTGCTCGTTTGCCTTCGATGGTGCCGCTGACTGCTAGCTTCTCAAGGGTGTTGTGTCTATATATACATATATGTCCAAAAAATCCCATTTGTCTCTTTCTGATTGTTTGTAATAAGCTTCTCTCTCTGCCAACCATTTTGAGATTTTCTTCAATTGATGTTTTGGCAGTTCATGAGATTTTGAGCAGTCTTCTATAAAAAAAAAAGCCATATTTCTGCTGCTTCTAGTCTGTCTTTTGCTTCCTTCAATAATGTCCAAGCCTCACAGCCATTATTATTTAGGAGGATGGAGTATCCTATTATCTTAGTAGCTTATTATAAAAGACAAAATAGTGGCGGGAGTAATTCATTATGGTGCAATTTTGGCCCTCATTTTCTTTAATGCTCGATGCTACAGTGTAAATAACTGTTTCAAAAATTATAAAGTTAATTTTCTTAAGTGTCAACTAATCCGGTCCAATCGCTTTTGTATCGATCGATTGTGTTGAGTCAAGTTTTTGGGTACTTTAGTTCTTGTTTTTTCCAGCTCCACTTTTTGCATCAACTGAGAAATTCAACGTTAAACGTTTGCGGCTTTAGTTATTGTGGATAAGGAGTTGGAATATACCCGGAACTGTGAAACAGCTTGATAAGTGCCACAATGCATTTTAAACAAGCGTCAACATGTGCATTAAGAGTTATGCCTCTTCTACACAATAAAAGATTTCCGGTTTTTTCAGAAAATGGAGTAAGAACAAACAAGAACTGAGCTCTCGAAACATAATGTAATTGTTTGATTCACTTATCATGTCAAATCCTTGAATGAAAGTGGTGTGGCTAAACCTTTTTTTTTTTTAAAGCAGTCACAATTTTCTTGAATAGCTTTTCAAAAGAAAAATCCGTGACAAGACAAGTGTCTGCCAGATACGTCGTTTTTCATCCGAAATATTTTTTTTCTACAATTTCCTGTTTTAGCTCGCTAAGTGGTCCCATCTGGCATGTCAAGATCCGGGTTCCAGGGATATCTTTAAACCGGTCCAGCGGTTCTCAAAATCCCTGGCCACATTCCTCCCCATGCGATCCTAAGTTTCCTCAGTTTTTCACCCATTTTAAATTGTATTTTTTGTTAAACATTATACCGGGACACAGGATACCGAGACGGTTCAATTCGCTAAATTCCGTCCGTCGTCTTGTGTGCGTACCATCCATGTCAACAATGTGCAACAATTCGCACCACATCCCTTCATAATTGAAAGAAAAGACTAGTACCACAGAGCTCCGTGAGTAGTACTCACCGGTGTTTATACGCGCGCAAGTTGTGGACATATATAGTGAAAGAAGGAACGGTCCGTCTCGGTTTTCTGTGTCTCGGATTATAGTGCACAGCGGTAATTATTGAAACAATACATGAAACTAAATCCCCTATTGCCCTTTTGGTTGTTCATAATGGTATTCGAAATTTTTAAATTTTGATTCAAGTATCTGGAATAAGCTCTCATCGAACATCAAGGAGCTGGAATCTACCACTAGGCTTGAAAAGAGTGTAAAAACCCATTTATTTAAAAAGTTTTTTGACTGTGATGTATTTCTGTGTCATGTCTAGTAAACGGGATGTGCCTTGTGTGCGGTGCATATGATCGTGCGCGTGTGCAGTTATGTTTGTCTGCATGTAAGCATGACAGTGGATTCTTGTTTTTCTTCTCTGTAAAGCGCCCTGGGCCCTCGGAAAAAGATGTGGTACCGGTATATAAATGTTCTTCATTGGTATTATTATTGTTGTTTGTTATGATGATGATGATGATCACTATTATTATTATGAATATGTTATTATTTCTTCTTGTTGTTGTTCTTTTTCTTCTAATTCTCCTTCTTCTTTTTCTTCTAATTCTCCTTCTCCTTTTTCTTCTAATTCTCCTTCTCCTTTTTCTCATTCTTCTTTTTCTTCTTGTGTTGTTGCTGTCCTGATGATGTTTGTTGTTGTAGACGTTCTTTTTGTTGCTGTTGTTGTTGTTTGCTGCTGCTGCTTTGGTTGTTGTTGTCGTTGTTGATATTATTGATATGATTGTTGTTATTACGATTATGAACATTATTATTGTGATTATGATGACGATGCTGATGATGATGATGATGATTATCATTGTTATTATTCCATTGATATACACACAGTCTACAGAATACATTCTTTCCCAACCTGGAAGTTCCTCCTCTGTCTGAATTTCCTCCCCAAATTCCCCCCCCCCCTCCCCCATCCCTGGGCTAAAATTCCTCCCCTTACATTTGAACCCCCACCCCCAACACATCCAGGAATCACGTATCTCCCGTTTTAGAATCACTGCTTTTAACAATAAATATTGGCAAATCGTGACTGGGGAGGGGGAGGGAGGTTGGGTTGCTGCATCACGGATGTATTCAACAAAGGGTTCTCAGTGTATTCTCAAGGACTACCGCTGTTTTCAGTCATACACACACACATACATCCCAAAAATACATTGTGGCATACCATTTTCTAACCGTTTCCGAGTGGGCATGTCTAACTACCGTCCTCCATGTGAGACTTTGGAATACGTGTGTCGAGAAGCAGTGTGACATGTGCAGTTTTTGTTGTTGCTGTTTTTGTTGTTGTTGCTGTTTGTTGTTGTTGTTGTTGTTTGTTGTTGTTGTTGTTGTTTGCAAGCTTATCACATGACAGTGAAACAACTACTGACCTTGACTATTACAGAAAAAAAAGACAACGTACTTTAATAATTCTCTGGCAAACCACCCTCTGTCTCTCTTTCTCTATCTCTGGCCATCTCTTTCTCCATTCTCTCTCTCTCTCTCTCTCTCTCTCTCTCTCTTTCTCTTTTTTTTTCTTCTTTGTCTTTCTCAATCTCTCTCTCTCTCTCTCTGCTGCCAGTCTCTTTTTCTATCAATTTATCTGTCTGTCTACCTGTCTGTCTGTCTCTTATCCCGCCCCCTCTCTCTCTCTCTTTCTCCCTCTCTCTCTATTTCTCCATCTTTCTCTCTCTCTTTCTCTTTTTCTCTCTCTTTCTCTCTCTCTTTCTCTTTCTGTCTCTCTTTCTCTCTCTCTTTCTCTTTCTGTCTCTCTTTCTCTCTCTTTCTCTTTCTCTCACTCTCTCTCTCTCTTTCTCTCTTTCTCTCTCTCTTTCTCTTTCTCTCTCTCTTTCTCTCTCTCTCTTTCTCTCTCTTTCTCTCTTTCCCTCTCTTTCTCTCTCTCTCTCTCTCTCTCTCTCTCTCCTCTCTCTCTCTTTTCTCTCTCTCTCTCTCTCTCTCTCTCTCTCTCCTCTCTCTCTCTTTTCTCTCTCTCTCTCTCTCTTTCTCTCTCATTTCTCCGCAACTGCGTATTCACTTTCTAAACCTCGCCTTAAGGAAGCCCATTCAGTTGCAACATCACGAGAAAATATTTGCGTTTTTTTTTGGGAGAGGGCAAGACGCATATAGATAAAGGTTGGGTGTCCCACGTGCGCAGATCATTTGGGAGAGGAACGAGGAAGTTTATGAAGAAAGGTGGCGTCACGGGGTAAGAGCTCCTATACTAGTGGACCAAACAAACTAAATACGTCGTGATGTTTCAGAAAAACAGTTAGCGTAAAATCCTGAGAAGGATGTATGGACCGCGCGTGATTTCAACCGACTAATGTAAAAAGTGTGTGCCGTGTCGACTAAAATAGATAAAGATCCGTGACCTATCTATATTAGTATTAGCAAAGACACTAGATTCAATAAGATGAGACATCCCCTACTTCGCGCCTCTAAAAAAAAATCGTGTACACAGTTTGCGTGCTGATCGGGGGCTGGGCCTATGGCGTATCAATGCATGAAAAGAATGCTTGATATAATGGTAAACTAATGGTGCTGATTTGTTACAGTGCTACTGCGACTTTTTAAAAAATAGCCAGAGTTTCCCCATAGCAATTGAAGTTATAATTACAAAATAAGTGACGTCAATCAAGGCCTACAGCCAAAGCTGAACAGTGGACAAAATTCGATATTTTCCCCATAGTAGCTTTGTTAAATACGGCATTGTTCATGGTTTCCGAGGATTCACCGGCTGGATGGCGGTGTGAAATTTGTGCATGCTAAAACTTGTTAGCTTTCTCAAATTTTCTCAGATTAGGCTAGGGTTCGGATTAGCATTAGAGTTAGGGTTGCCTATTGAAGGGCATTTAACCCGTGCGATGGTGATGAAAACACTTACATAACCTTGTGATCGGGTCTTATCTGACCCGATCCTTAAGAAGAGAGAATGGTGGCATCACAGAAACACTTCCGACAAGCATAACTCGACCCCAGGACACTTTCATCTTAGAATTTTATGTCTAAGTATGTGTGCCATGACGCTGGCATCGTAGAAAAGTCGCAGCAGACGTCTCAGGACCCCAGCCTGCCTTTATATGAGCACAATGAAGTCACAGAAATACATGTACTTCAGATATCTCAGAACACAAGCATGCCTCAGGAGAAGGACAATGGAATCATAGAAATAATTCAAATGTCCCAGGACACAAGTGTGTCTCAACACCAGGACACTAGGATCATACAAATGTCTCGGCATGTGTCCTGGGACATCAGCATGCCTCAACGCCAGAACAACAGTAGCACAGAAATACTTCAGATGCCCCACCATCAGCATGCCTCATCGCCAGAGCTGTGGCATCGCAGAGATACTTCAGATGTTCCAGAACGTCAGCATGCCTCAAGATCAGGGCAATGACATAACAGAAATACTTCAGATGTCCCAGGACACCAGCATGTCTTAATGGCAGGCCGCAGGCATCAAGCACCGACAGATGTGCCAGGGCACCGACATGACTCAATGTCAGGAGTCCATCGTGGTAGCAGTTGTGCCACGCGCTTACCTACAGTTTCAGAAGGCCGAAGCATCAGAGGTATTCCCACGCGTTCAAGATCGCCAGAAACAGGACTTACGGGAAAAAAAAAGAAGTCCCCGCCCTATCTCATTCAATGCATTCATTTATTTATTTGGCATTAAATTAACATCTTAAAGTGCCCCGACAAACCTTAATTATCAAAGAGAATTTCCCTCCGAAGGAAGGAAAAGCATAGAAAAAGAATGAAAAGAAAAAGACTAAGAAGACAGAAGAACAATGGACACGAAAGTACACGATGAGAAAGTTGACACGAAGGAGCATAATTATTTTGAAAAGATCCATTAACTTTAACGGTGTTAATGATCAAATGACCACACGGTCAAGAAGAAGATGGTATTGACAATAATGATGATAACAAAAAGGAATGTAAAGAACATTCTAAAACACGGAAATGGTGAAACTGGAAGCATACACATGTGGATTGGGATGGGGTGGAGAATGAGCCCGGGGGGGGGGGGGGGGGAGATACACCCTACATATCAGTCAAACTATTCTGTTTCTAATGAAATAGTAAAATCCATATAGCCCATGCAATAATATTTTGGAACGTTATAATTGATGGGGTTAGAATTACAAGTTTTTTTTGTTGTTTTTTTCAGTGCATTGGCACTTAGATCCCATGTAATTTTGACCGCCTCAAATAAATTGACGGGGTTAAAATATTACAAGGAATCTAAGTGCCAATGGCACATACACCCATTCTGGTTTTAACCCCTTCAATTGTTTAAAGTCATGGACATGCACTATTCTCATGGCCGTAGGCCTACGCTCATTAAAGGATGGACGGGAATGGAAGTGGGGGGGGGGGGGGGGAGGGGGTGAAGCCAAGCTTTTGAAAAATGTACGTGGAGACTGAGATGAAAGGGGGAGGGCTAATATTAAAAAAAAAAAAGAAAGCACCAAGTCATTTTTGTGAAGTCTCCTTCGTGGATGGCCACGAACCAACATTGCATTAGGAAGCGCATATCCGTACAACATGTTGTGACTTTAAATTCGTGAACACCATACCAAGTTTTGTTTCAGCAAACCTTCACCAGTCGTGCTTTTTGGTAAACATGTTGTACGGATATGCACTGTGCATATCCATACCACATGTTGTACGGCTAGACACTTCCATTGCATTAATAATGCCATTTCAAAAAACTTTAACTTTTCCTTTCAAACGAAAGTAAATACATGCTTTTTTGTAATTTAATATTCATTTTGTCCCCTGAAATAACGAGATCTCGTCCATGTGTTGATAGCGTGCTTGTTGCGAGCGATTTTCACTTTTCAAAAACTTCCACACACATTCGTTTTTACAACGAGTTCTGATTTCTGAATGTCGCCATTAATATTGAGGCTCATTTTAAAATCTATTTGATTAAGTTCTAATGTTTGGAAATGCTTTTCCTCAGATCATGACAAAATTATGAAGAAAATGATTTGGATCTGGCGTTTGGAAGTGTTTATCTCATTTCATGAAGAAATTGTGAAGAAATATTTCAGGTTGGATGTAAACGTTTTGTGGTGAAAATAATAATTGTGATTTCATTTCTGCGGATGTAAAGTTATAGCCGAGTGTGCCTATTGTGTTTTGTGTTTGTGAAATTCGTTTTGTGGATTACTGAAATGTCTCAATGTGGATTATTTGAAGGTGATGGACTACTAAAGGTAAGATTTGTTACTTTAAACCCTGTTGAAGGAGTACCATTTGAATTACACAACTTTAGTCGGGCACATATTTCATGTCTAAGTGCTAATCGATGAGCAGCGCATTTGCTATAAAAAATACATCCATCTACAAGACTAACTCGAACCGCTTCTGAAGTGGCGTCCTTGAAATATCTTTAAAATTGGGTCGGGTCACAGAATAAATATATAACTTATAAGTCTGTGGGTCGGGTCATACATTTATATAGCGCGCTTTTGCTGACGCTGAAGGCGTTTTACAGGGAGAAAAACAAAATAACAATCCACTCCGTTCTCACCGGTCATACATGACCCGATCACCACCGCACGGGTTAAATGTCCAAAGGGGCATTTGGTCGTTCCTTCTCCCCGTTCCTCATTTTACAACAGCCCAGACTTCTTGAACGTGATGACAGGCAGTTCCGTCTGACAGCGTCAAGTTGCCACGGGGCTATGGCATACTGGTCGTGTCAACAGGTGAGTCTATGCCGAGCAAAAATTAAATGGACAACCACAGGATCAAGTTAACGCGAACAAGTGTGATAGGCTCCATTAGGTTAAAAAGTCAAATTCATGCATTAAGGCGTCATGAACATTCGCGCGTTGAAGCGACCGGTGTGCCATAGCCCTTCTGTATTCATGGCACTGCGTCCGCTTCATCTTGCTAGATACGTAGCACAACTTGCTGTAAAAGTTTATGAGGATTCACATTATGGTTGAATCTTCCCGGTTTCGCGACCTTTATAGATAGACGCCGTCTATAGCGTACGTATCTATTATATATTTCAGTAACTTGCAAACTTTGGCATGACTAACTGACCAAACTATACACTCTTCAGGCCTTAAATTTGGCAGGAAGGTGGCAATTGAGATAAGGAAAATGATGGCTATAATTAAAAGTTGTTTACTTCAAGCATGTATTAAAAAAAAATAACAATATTTATTGCTATGTAACATCTGTATATTGGCATGTTTGTTTCAATATAGCACTGTGCATGTCATGAAAAGTAACCGTATCAGGCGTTCAGTTTGGTGCATAATGTTGTGGTGCGCATGAGTTCTGAAGCAAGACTGTAGTTTATTACTTTTATTATAGTAGAGAGAAGGGGGGGGGGGGGAATCACATGATTGTTTATTCTGGGCAATGCCCGGTAGCTCATCTAGTTAATAATAGTAATAAACTACATTTATATAGCGCGCTTTTGCTGGCGCTGAAGGCGTTTTACAGGAAGAAAGACAAAATAACAATCCACTCTCATGCATACAAACACAACAATTACACATGTGCACGGATGGATTCACACACGAGCACACACCCAACACACATCCACCATTTACTAAACATGACACAGAAAGTTCATCAACAGTCAAAATACTTCAAATACTAGATGAGGTACCCGGCATTATCCCGGCTAAACCCGTGAACCCACCGTTCTCTCTCTCTCTCTCTCTTGCTCTCTCTCTCTCTCTCTCTCTCTCTCTCTCTCTCTCTCTCTCTCTCTCCCTTCCCACCCCATCTCTCTTTCTCTTGTTCTAGAAAGCTTCCCATATTCTACAGTCTTACTACAGATTTTATACGCGCCAGAGCACTACGCACTCATTTCTGGTAGGAAAATTGAGCACATGGAATTGAATATCGTTTCAATTCAGTTCTGGTGCTGTGGTCTTATAAATTACAGGGATCCAAAACAAAGATCATTGTATTTTACATTTTTACAACTTTTTATTTAAAAATACTGGAAACTTAAATCAACACAATCGGTCAATGCAAAAGCTACTGGACTGGATTAGTTGACATTTAAGAAAATTAATTCCATAATTTTTTAAACAGTCATTTAGGCTGTGGCGTCGAGCAAAAAAAGGGCTAAAATTGTATCACAATGAATTACTCCCGCCACTCTTATTTTTTATAATAAAATAATAAGATTGGGTTTTTAACCTATTTTAAAACCAGATGATTGATTCCAGCTCCTTGATATTGGATGAAAGCTCATTCCACATACTGGGACCAAAAGCTGAAAACTAACCACGAGCGAATATTTCCAGATTATAGTTTGGCTTTGTGACATAATAATTATGCTCGGAAAGGGAAGGCCGGATTATGATGGGTACATTATGCAATACAGATAGTGAATTAGAAGGTTAGTTATATAGATAGATTTTTTGTTCATCAAAATAGGCCATAGATTATATAAAAATTAAATACGGGCTATGTTTCTAAAAGAAATTGTCAGATACTCAGTACAAAAATTAATGCTATGTAAAGTATCAAATCATGTTTTTATTATGGACACTCAACATTTTAATGGTGTAGGCATACAAGGAAAGTGGGTGTGTGTGGGAGGGGGGGGGGGGGAGTCGAGCATACGAAGTCGAGCGTGTGTGTAATGTTGGAGGGGGGGGGGGTGGAGTAAAACCAACTCAAGTGCACTTTCTTTAGGCCTACAAGGACCCTAGTTTGTGAGGATCTGCATGATGATCGAGTCTTCTCAGAGAGCGTATCCGCGTGTTTGTGATCCGTAGACATAGCACTTTCTCTTGCTTACTTTGTCCTCTGTACTTTGATTTCGCAGGTCGTGTCCTAGCTTGAACGCCGAGTCTGTGTCTATCACAGAAGCGTGAACTCAGTTTATGGGTTCTGAGGAAAGCCGGTTATCAAAGAGTATTGATTTGTTTACTACAGCTTTTTAACACGAAGGCGCATGTTGCTACATAACTGTTACGAGTGCATACACCTCTCCT
This sequence comes from Onchidella celtica, assembly GCA_963931925.1. NCBI lineage: Eukaryota > Metazoa > Mollusca > Gastropoda > Systellommatophora > Onchidiidae > Onchidella > Onchidella celtica. Next base: position 52,166,858 of record OZ007574.1, on the reverse strand, counting down.
TTTTTGTGAGAGAGGTTCGTTGTCATGTTTGGGTTGCAAACTCGGTTAGCAGGCTATTTGACATAATAGAGGCAGACAGGTGAAAAGGGAGTGGATATAATATATATGGATGTAATTATGTAGAACACGAGGCAATGAGTTACATTGATAACCATACTTGTAGAGACATTGACACGTATAGCTTTCTATCTATCTATCTATCTATCTATCTATCCATCTATCTATCTATCTTTCTATCTTTCTATCTATCTATCTATCTATCTATCTATCTATCTATCTATCTATCTATCTATCTATCTATCTATCTATCTATCTATCCATCTATCTATTTATCCATCTTTCTCTCTATATTTCTCCTTGTGTCTCTCTGTCCGTCTATCTATCTATCTATCTATCTATCTATCTATCTATCGATGTGTCTGTCTGTCTGTCTGGATATCTGTCTGTCTGAATATCTATCTGTGTGAATATCTATGTGACTCACTATTCTCTATATCAGCCTGCCCCCACCCGCCAGCACCCACTGCACAAGCCATATCTCTAACCTATGACCCCTGACTTCGTCTCCCCTCTCTCAAAAAACGTCTCGTATAGTGAAAGTGATCTTGACCTTGCCACAAAACCAGTTAAAAAAATTCACCCCCCATCAACTAAAACTTGTCAACGCGCCCCGTTCACAGACAAACCTGTGTGCGCCTCCCACCGAGCTCCCTCTCATCGAATTCTTCATTCCCCCATTCACAGCGCTGAAATGCTACTGAAAAAGACAGTATGTCAAACTAGGTCAAATTCACATTCTAACATCATTTATATACAAGAAATAAGCTCCATCTTTCTTTGCTGATTATAATTCTGTACCTTTAATAGTTTCTTTAGAATAATTATCACAAAATTGACATTGAACAGAGATTAGAGTGAAATGTGTTTTTGGGTCACTTGTAAGGTTTTGTTTTTAGCATTTGCGGTGTTTTGTCATGAAACGGTAGAGCCGCGAGGTTTATTATACTCTACAGGTGGGTCGGCTCCATATTTACCGTATAGTACACGGCGAGCTGACGAGAGGAGAAACGGGGGCACGCCGCTGTGGAACATTCGTCATCTATATTGCAGTGGTTCTAACCTTTTGTAGTGTTTTGGGATCTGTTATACGATTTCGTTTGTCTGGGGCATTACTGAATATTGTTTGTACTTGTTGCTAGTTGGGTTGAGTGTATGTTTACTTGAAGTGTAATCATAATTAATTTGATGCAAAGTTCTATAAATCGCGACCTTTATTCTCGTTTATTCTATCTCCATTTTCTGAAAAAACTGGAAATTTTTTAGTATGTAGAAGAGGTATAACATGCACACTCTTTAAAATGCGTTGTGGCACTTATCAAGCTGTTTCACAGTGCCGATTTATTCTAACTCCTTATCATGATACTAAAGCTGGAAACGTTTAAAGTCGAATTTCTCAATTGTACAAAAAGTGGAACTGGAACAAACAAGAAATAAAATCACGAAATGCAGCTGTTTCCTATTATGAGGCCGAAGTAACGTGGATTTTTTTGCTGTTGTTGTTTGCTTGCTTGTTTGTTTCATGTGTACTTTCTGTGCCAACTCACCTGTATGTTATTTATTAATAGTTGCTCTGGCAGCACTGACATTCAGATAAACAAAAATTTAAAAAGTCGTCCTGGCAGAGCTTTGAGTTTATTTGAGTTCGAGTTTGAGTTTTACGGCGTGCCGGCACGATAACGGCCACTTTGCTCCCCCCTCCCTGCGGTCTACTTTAGATACATTTTCGTTATTTATGTTTCATATTAATATACGTAATTATATATTTAAATATTATTATAATACAGTTGTGATTGAATTGAACAGTTGTGAGTTGTGAACTGCGCCTAACAGGCTGCATTACAATTTGCTCTAAGTAGAGAGAGGTAGAGAGAGAAAGAAGGAGAGAGAGAGAGAGAGAGAGAGAAAGAAGGAGAGACAGAGAGAGTGAGAGATGCAAATCGAGTGAGCAAGCCGTTCTGTAAAGCGCCTAGTGCGAACTTCTTTGGATTAGGCGCTATATAAATGATCTCCATTATTATTATTATATTCAGAGAACTGTTAAGTTTAACATAGAAATTAAATACATCCATATTTTTTAAAGTTTTCTTTTTCTTTCTGCGAATTTTTGACTTTGCATATAGATCTAGCCTTGCTGCGACCCCACAGTTTTTCTGTGTTATTTCATAATATTTCATGCATGGGAGAGATAAGCAGAGGACAGAACCAGATGGAAGAACTCAGTGGAAGGCTACATCCTGCGATCTACGAACAACGCCTAGAACAAGAACATGAATTAAAATTATAAAAAAAAACCAAGTTTTCAAACATTAATTGAGTAAATCTGAAAAATGATTCTAGATGTTTAATTGTTAGATCTATATTTCTTGGGATTTATCATCAACATCAACAGAGTGATTGGACTGGTGGAACCAGTTGGTGCCCTGACTGAAAAAAGCTGAGAACCGCTTAGACACGGAGGGTTGTTTGCGTACACACAGATAAGGGACACCGCAGTGCAGCCAGTGTTCCCGCCAGACAGCAGGCGACTCAGACCAGCAATCAGTGAACTAGTTCGGAACGCTGAAGAAGAAGAAGAAGAAGTGAACTAGCAGACGTTCAGGGCACACGCGTTGTGTTGTTGTGTCAGCCACATTCAAACTATTTCCTGTGGTTTTATATTCTTTCTGAAATATACACTAAAGGATCATTTCCATATGTGTTAGTGGATCGAGCTACTGAACAAACGAAGCTGTGTTAAATAGAAATCTTACCTAGAATCTAGATTCTAGATCTAGTTTTATTTAGTAACGGAATTCGTTTAACTGGTAAATTAATGTACTGTGGGGTCTCGATCCAAGTGTCGGCGCGCACGTGAAATTCTTGGTCCACATCTCTGTAAGGTAAGTGAATGTGATTTGTTTTACCACTTTACGGGTAGATCTACCTATTTTTAGAAGAAAGAAAAATGAAGTAGAGTCTAGATCTAGATCTAGATCTAGCTACACCGGCGTTTTCAAGCATGCATGTCGGGTGTTGTTTTGTTTTTTTTGCTTTAAAATTATTGATCGTCAGACCAGCGGGTTTAGCGAGTGCATAGGCCTAGTTATTTCAAATTTGTTGTTGACGCGTCCTAGTTGTAGTGAATATATCTTGCTAAACATAGTTTTATTACATGTACTAGATCTAGATCTAGATCTTAAGCTCCTTGACTAGATCTAGATCTAGATCGGCGCTGGCTTTCTCCCCAGTGTTTTCATACCGCTGTATATTCAAAGGGAGAAAGTGTTCCTGTGATGAATGTGTGTGGTCGGTTGCTTGGTTGGCTGGCTGGGTGGTTGGTTGGTTGGTTGGTTGGTTGGTTGGTTGGGTGGCTGGTTGGTTGGGTGGCTGGTTGGTTGGGTGGTTGGTTGGTTGGGTGGTTGGTTGGCTGGCTGGTTGGTTGGGTGGCTGGTTGGTTGGTTGGTTGGTTGGTTGGCTGGTTGGTTGGTTGGCTGGGTGGTTGGTTGGCTGGTTGGTTGGGTGGGTGGTTGGTTGGTTGGCTGGTTGGTTGGGTGGGTGGTTGGTTGGTTGGGTGGTTGGTTGGCTGGCTGGTTGGTTGGGTGGGTGGTTGGTTGGTTGGTTGGTTGGTTGGGTGGGTGGGTGGTTGGTTGGTTGGCTGGTTGGTTGGGTGGTTGGTTGGTTGGCTGGCTGGCTGGCTGGTTGGTTGGTTGGTTGGGTGGTTGGGTGGCTGGTTGGTTGGGTGGGTGGCTGGTTGGTTGGGTGGTTGGTTGACTGGCTGGTTGGTTGGGTGGTTGGTTGGTTGGGTGGGTGGTTGGTTGGTTGCCTGGTTGGTTGGGTGGTTGGTTGGCTGGCTGGCTGACTGGCTGGTTGATTGTTTGGTTGGTTTGGGTTTGTTGGGTTGGCTTATTGGTTGGTTGGTTTCGACGTTAATAACGAAATCAGATGGGTTCTACAATGCTGAAATCTTTATATTATGCTGCATGTGTCATGTTCAAATGACAAATAAACAGAAGGTGCAGTTCAAATCACAATTCCCACACATTCGGTCAAAAATTTGTCTGTCTGTCTGTCTGTCTGTCAATATATCTATCTATCTATCTATCTATCTATCTATCTATCTGTCTATCTATCTGTCTGTCTGTCTGTCTGTACGTCTGTCTGTCTGTCTGTCAGTATATCTATCATGTCTATATATCTGTGTCTATCTATCTATCTATCTGTCTGTCTGTCTGTCTGTACGTCTGTCTGTTTGTCTGTCTGTCAGAAGAATGTAACTCACAGCACTGCCACAATTATGGGCCAGTGGTTAGAGTGTTTGGCTTGGGTGTGTGCTCGAATCGCGCTCGGCGCGGGGTATTATCCAAATTTTTCTGCGGTATAACCAAACTGATCTCTTGCGATGTTTATAATGCACTGAGTCGTTGGAAATCAGCTGGGGGCGGGGGGGGGGGATGTCTTTAGTAATCTCACTATGCTGAAAATGGGCGTAGCGCTGTAATGTACAGGTACACATTGGCAGGAATGCTGGACATTTGGATTGGAAGTGGGTCGGTGCCACAAAATAGGGAACTACCCGAAGCGAAAGAAGCCCACTCTGGACACGTTGGTACGTCTAGAGCCAATGTGCTCGCCTCTCATGTCGAAAGGTAGCGGGTTCGATCCCCGGTCGGTGCAGGCATGTTGGAATTTTTTCTTTTTCAAGGGAAAAAAATTCCTGTCCTTGATCCTGTGGTAGGTAGGATCGAGCTCCTAGTCTTCTCGGGCAAGGACCAAAAACTCGTAGGGCCCTTGTGCACGTTGCGCACGTTAAAGATACCTTGGCATTTATAGGTCTAGAAGAGCAGGCCGAACAAGGCCACTACCCCGGGCAAAATTCTAATAAACTAATCCTTACCACAAAAACAGAAACCAAACAAGAAAAGTGAGGTGTAAACGCCAAGGGTAGCGAACCTCCTAAAATAAAGACCAAAACGTGCCGACCACCCAGACAAGACTACCCTATCCCTAGCCTTAAACCTGTCGCTAACCCTGCCCTAATCTCCAACCTTAAATCTGATCATATCCCTAACCTTTTCCCCGTAACTTTTTACCCCTTGCCATTTCAACCAGAAAACAGAAAGGAAATCTGTAAAGAATTTTAAGAGTTCGAATTGGTTGGATCGTAGGGGACTCTTCCCGACATCTACCCAGAAAACAAAATGTCTTAATTCACTTCTTATGACTTTGTCTGGCCTCTTGCGGCGTCATCCCGTTGGCCCGTCGAGTTAATAATTCGTTTTATTTCTGGATACATAAAAGCAGGTTCTCCTTCTCCTAAAAAAAATGACCGTTGGCATAAAACCTGGCTGTGTAATTGATTTCTCAGTTAGCATTTGAGAAGAGGTCAGTAAAATTGTACGTGAGATAAGTACAAGAAAATAATACATGTACTCTGCCCGCATCAGGAGATGGAGATGACAGGGCCGGATTTAGATGAAGATAGGTCCTAGGCAAGTCTAGTTGTGAGGCCCCTCCCAATCCCCCAACCTTCACGCCTAGAGGAAGATGGAAGTGTTTTAAATAATTTGAGTAATGCCAATGATGATGATAGGTGTTTAAAATTCCGCACTTCGCAATTCCTTCTTGAGAGGACATAAGTTAGGAAAATTACAAAATAATAATATTTATTCAGTAACTACAGTGCATTGTAACATCATGTATGAAAAGGCGACGCATGTCACAAAATATTAAGCAGATTGGCCTGAAGCGGCGAACACCCCCCCCCCCCAACCCCCCTAGATTTTGAGGCGCTAGGTCTCAGTCTACTTAACCAAATATAGTAGACTAACAAGATAGTTCACTCGGGGAGTATATATAGAGAGAGAGGGTTCACTATTGGTCGATTTGCGCTGCGAGACACGGGAGGCTCTGCGAAACCACTATGGGTAGGAAAGTAGGTCGCTGCGGTAAACAGTATCTGTCTGTGCATTCCACGGGGCGTAAGAGCTTACAAACGGTTGTAAATAGTTTCAATCAGCCCAAAAATATGAACAAACTACAGTAGACAGATATGCACACTGTCTTTGGTGAAGAAGGTCTCTTTCAATTCTTCAATTTCTTGTTTACCGCAGCGACCTAGTTTCGCGATTTGGCGGAAGTGAACCCTCTCTATACATCTATACTCTCTGGTTCACTCCAGCAAAATTCTGTCCTCGCGCACTACCAGCGCCGCCTACCGAGTTGCGCGAACGATAGTACTTTCGCTTTCTGTTCAACATGGCGACTCCCTTGCAAAAACGAGTGAGGGGTAGAAACAGCCAACACTGTGCCGCTATTAACTGCACAAATGCAAGACACAATAAGCCAGACTTGTCCTACTTTCGTTTCCCAACAATGTCAACAATGGTTGTCTTTTTGTATTGTGCAGACCCATAGGTTTCCCCCATAAGCAGAGCTGTGTCATAATAATTATGTCATAGAATGGTACTGGTCTACAAATCCTAAACGCTTATTGTTGTTGTGAATGTATTGTCATAACACCACCCCCACTGAATTAAGATTTGTTTTCCTTACAACCATGTAAGGACAAGACTTTCCGAAATGACATCAACAAACAGAATTGTAGGCCTACGTAGCAAAAGGTGGGCAGAGAGGGACCCAATTTTTGTCAGAGGGAGAAAGAGAGACCAAGTGAAAGAGAAAGAGAGTGGAATAAAGAAGGACAGACAATAGGGCAGGCATACTAATAGACAGACAGACAGACAAAGAAAGAATGAGGGGGGAAAAAAGAAATTTTTGTCCAGGTTTAATGAAGCAAATTAAATGAGCAGGTGGAAGCAGTATCGATCCCAGTGCACTTTCTTATTACATGGTCCAGACTTGGTTTAACACATGGAACTTTAAACCGACAGTCGATATCGGAGGTTCGGGGAATCGATTGGAATATCAAGGACACTAAGATTAAAGACTAGGTCAACAACCATAATCAAGAGTTTTTAAGAAGCTGCTCGATACCCGTCAGACAAAAACTGATCTACGCTGTCAGGGGGAAAAGTTCGACGCGGGAAAGAGAACTGTTAAGCCGTGTTTTCATCTGTACGGAAACGTCAAAAATCCGTCCAGTGATTTTTTTTTTTTTTTTAATGTGTTTCCGTATGTATGGAAACGCTGGTGCGAGAGAGTCAATGTCCGGCGTTTCCCTACACATGAAAATATTCTTTCTGTTTCACTACTTGAAGGGTTTTTGTCGTTTCCATTTCCGTACACATGAAAACCCAGCTTTAGCCTCGCAGTCATTGGCCATTTCATTTTACCACCGGCCAATAGCTTATAGTCAAAAAAGATACTGACAGCAGTGTTTGTGAAATGCTTCTGGTCAGATTTAGAACTTTCATGACCAGATTAACCACCTGGCCAGAATAACTTTTTTTTTTTTGGTACTAGAATGACGACTTGGCCAAAATAGAATAAGCAGCTGGCCAGAATAACTTTTTTTATGGCGCAGAACAGAATAAGCGGCCAGCCAGAATAACTCTTTATGACAAGAATGACGACACGGCCAGAATAGAAGAAGTAGCTGGCCAGAATAACTTTTTTTATGATTAGAATGACTAGATGGTAAGAAATAGAATAATCATGGGGCCAGAATAGATGTGTATGACTAGAATGACTACCTGGCCAGAAACGGATAAGCAGTTGGCCAGAATACCTGTATCTAGGCGTTGTCCATCCACTACAGGATGCAGCCCCGCCGACAGTGACTTCCATTTCCTTCTGTCTGATGTCTTCCTCATCCATGTTGTTCCCCCCTTCTCTTTTTAATATCATCCTGCCATCTTCTTCCTGGTCGTCCTCGTGTTCTTTTTCCTGTCCGTGGTTGCTATTCAGTGCAGCGTTTTGTCCGTCTATTGTCATTCATCCTTCCCATTTTATTATGTCCAGGCCATTGCCAAATTTGTTGTAGCATGAACTTTACTATGTCCGCTAGCTTTGTTTGTTTGCGTATTTCGGCTTGAGGAATTTTATCTAGGTGGCCTAGAGGCAAGGTGCTCGCCTCTTATGCCAAGGGTCCCGGGTTCTAAACCCGGGCAGTGCAGGCATGTTGGAAATTGGGATTTTTCTCATATTTTCAAGTCCCTGATCCTATTGGGGGGTAGGATCGAGTACCTAGTCTTCTCGGATAAGGACGAGAAAAATCGGAGGGCCCGTGTGCACGTTGCGCACGTTAAAGACACCTTGGCAGTTGGAAATCGTAAAGAGCAGGCTGAACAGGCCGCTGCCCGGGCAAAATTGAAATTGATAGATTACAATTTATCCATATCCCCCCCCCCCCCCCACCAGCAACAACAAAATTTATGATTCATTATTAAATATATATTATTATTAATAAATATTGGGATATTATTTCTATTGTGAGTTGTGAACTGTTGTGAGTTGTGTACTGCGCCTAACAACAGGCTGCGTCACAATTTGCTCTGAGATAGAGAGAGAGAGAGAGAGAGAGAGTGAGCGAGCGAGACAGGGAGAGAGAAAGAAGCAGTGTTAATGTTGTGTGTTGAGCGCTTCGCCGGCGCCCCATTCTGCTCTGTGGTTGACAAGTTGCTTCTGTAAAGCGCATAGAGCATTTTAAAAATGGATATGCGCTATATAAATGTCATCCATTATTATTATTATTATTTAGTCTGATGTTAACCATTCTTCTTTCCGATGCCCTCTGGGTAGGTCTTTGTTTTTAACTTGTTTTGTAATCGACCGTGTTTTTGGCAACCATGGGTAATCGTTGGAATTACAGCCAGAATAACCATTCCCTTATTCAACACTGGCCAAAAACATGTTTTTATCTCAAAGTCATTCTCCTTCAGGAAGTTATCGGAGCATGTTTTTGCGTTTGCCCATAGCGATCGATGTCCAAACCGGCATTGCAAGTTTTGTCTCCTGTGTCGAATCTGGGACGGAACTAGGCCAGCCCTTTTTTTTGACTGAGTGTGTGATCCATTAATATGGCAGGGATCAGTGCATGACCCTTGTGATTGATAAACGTGAGCAAACATTGAACTATTGACTGCCATGCGTCGCATGCGAGCTAGGGAGGAAGGAGAGGTTAGAGGAGAATGATTGTTTAACGTCAGATTTCTCAGTTGCGCGAAAAGTGGAGGTGAAACAAACAAGAGCTAAAAGGTCGGCGATTTGTAACGCAAGGTTCCACACGAATTCCCCCCAATACCGGATATAAGGGATTTTAAAACTTCGCACAAAGTGGAGGAGACAGCTCTAAAAATCGAGATACTGTGAAGCTTTTTTTTTTTTTTTTTAAACAAAATGTTTATATCTGCTCTGTGGCATCCCGTTTGTGTTTTAGTAGCACAAGTAACAGAAGTAACAAATATAATTTGATTGATAAATCAAAGTCTGTGACACCAAGTTTTGTGGATTGGTTGAAGATTCCATTTCTTGTGCTACGTTTTTGTTTAATTATTTTGTATCAGTTTCTATACTAAGCCGCGTAAGTCTTGCAAGAAACTTTAAACGCCTGTAACTTTTGAGTGAATTCGGTCAATTCAATTTTTTTTTTTTTAATGAAATAAACAAAGATTGTTCCCGTGAAATAAAAATCTTATATTTTTCTGATGACTTGCTGTCCGGTCTTGGACAACCAAATAACAAGGTCCAGAATTAAAATTATGAGGTTTCAGCCTGTCGGGTCAAGTGTTTTCACCTTATTTGTCTTGCCTGAAATGTTCATTTAGATCTGGATCATTTCTGGGATCAATAGAACTTGAATTAAAAATAGCAAGCCTTTTTTATTTCATTCAGTTATTTCCAGTAGTTCAAAAGTTACAGCCGCTTAAGAGTTTGTTGCAAGACTTTTGTGTTGTTGTTGTTTTTACCGGCCATTGCCAAGGGGAAAAAAATTGATTAATCGTAATACATTGTTCTACCAATGTCTTAATCAATTATTTTTTTATCTGAAAATTGTCTGTGGGCAGACCTTGACCTCTTTGGGAAGGGTGGGGTGGGGGGACGGATGATAAAGCTGATTATTGCTTGCCACACAGGGACTTAAATGTGGCACTGCAACCTCGGCGCACCCACTCAGATAAGAGAATAACACCGAGAGGGGGGAGATACGGAATTCGGAAGGAGGTCGATGATAGAGCGTTGGTGAGGGAGAGAGGGGGGTGGGGGATACATGGAAAGTGGAGGGGGGAGGAGAACTGCCGGATATGTTCGTATTTTTATCTGCAGCGGTTTGTTGGTGAGCGCTTCTGGTAGTGGTAGGGTCACTTTCTATCCTGTCACTCTGAAGTATTCTGTCTTACTTCTTCCCAGCACAATATCGTCATGGTGCTGACCTTTTGGCCTGAGTCATTTTTTGCACTTCTGAGAAAATCGAAAAAAAATCTTATTTATTCATTTTGCAATGCAGTCAGACTTAGGCCAGAATGTCTCTAGGTAAAAGTGGCCATCATCCACGTTGGCTGAAACAACCCCAGAGCCAAACTGGCTTACGTCTATGAACGACAGGCCACTACAGAAAGTTTTATTTCCAGGATAATGGCTTGGCACTTTTGAATGATGTTTATATTAGTAGATGCACCATGGATAGGGCAATGATGTAACAGGTACATTCTGTTTTGGCCTAAGTCTGACTTAGGCCAAAAAGGTTAGCACCATGACGATGTAGCCGTCGTTTTGTCATTGTGCACTCTCCAAACTCTCAGACTCACAACTTATTTTCTGCAGTTGTGATTTCCGTTTTTTACCCTGAGAAGTGATATAGTGACAGGATCCGGGAAGCGTGATTTTTTTTTTTTTCGTACTCACTTTACCCAATTCAGGAGCCGGGCAGCAACACACACCCCGAAACACAGGTCATCGGCTAAGGGATTTCTCGTCCTATCGAACACTGCCATGGGTGCTGCAATCTCTTGACTGTGCACGCTAACCCTAACCCTAGCCCTAAAATGACTCTGAACGTCACCGAAAATTCCTGGGATATGTTGGAGCTGTAGCTGCCACGCTCCTGGATTTGGTAAAGTGAGTACGAAAAAAAAAAATCACGCATCCGGGAAGATGTTGGGTATGTATGTGTGTGTGTGGGAGGGGAGAGAGAGAGAGGATTGAAACATCACGATCCACTTGAAATAGTTGTACATTCAGTGAAGGCCGGGGCTTGTTCTACCAGCGTGCTTGCGCTGCATTCGACCCTGCTCATCAATTGGCTTGAAAACCTGCTGTATTATAGTACAATGGATAATTGACAGTTCTCTGTATAGGGAGATGGGAAGTGAGTACTTGTCTCACTCTCTTTTCCTCTCTTTCATTCTCTCTCTTTTCCCCCCTCTCTCATTCTCTTTCACTCTCATTCTCTCTTTCACTCTCATTCTCTCTCTCTCTTTTTCTCTCTCTCTTCTCTCTCTCTCTCTCTTTTTGCCCCCTCTCTCATTCTCTCTCTCACTCTCATTCTCTCTCACTCTCTCTTCTCTCTCTCTCTGTCTCTTTCTCTGTCTCTTTCTCTCTCTGTCTCTCTTTCTCTCTCTCTCATGTATTTTACAATTACATCTTCATGCCATACAAAACATACATCTTAAAGAAGACACTACCAGCCATTTTATCCAGTCACCTTTCAATATCACCACCTTGTAGATCACACCGGTGCCCTCCGGGTCATAAATTCACAAGCACGGGTGCTGTACAGTGCAAAAGCAATAAAGGACGTGATTTTCTAAGGAAACGGGAGAACTTCGTGCGCAGCTTTGATGCAACATAATACCGGCCTAAGTTCTTACCAAATTCTTTTAGCGCCTTTCAGCGCTGTCTGTCTCAATTCAAGTGCTCAGCAACAGATTCCGCTCTCTGAATGAAATGACAAGAATTATTTTTCTTTTCAGTGCATAGTAATTTTTACGCACTTCATCGTTTTGACGCCCTTTTTATGTGTATGTGTTATGTATGTGTTCGTGTATGTCTGCGCGTGTGTATGTATAGCTATATGTGTGTGTATGTTAATTTTGCATTCCGGTACTGACCTACATAATGCGTCCTTGTGAAAAAAAAATCGTGCGTTATATATTTTCAGGAAAAAGGATTCCAAAGATGTTTGTTGAACCGTTTCTCAAGAATAGCCTAAAATTAATGGTGAAAGAAACTGGGGATGCTGTTTTTGTCAGTGTGTGACACTTGGCGAGATAGGGAACTCAAAGGGTTAAAAAGCAGGTTCCAGGATGTTAGTGAAGGATTCTCCCGGATCCCGTTTAACCCTTTCCCTACCGAGTTTTCTTTGCTCTTACCCCCTATTGAAGCTCTCTGCTCTTACCCGATCTCTGCCTTTATTCGTCCATCTGCCCTCTGCACACTCACCCTCCCCCCCCCCCCCACTTTTATTCATCCATCTGCACATTCACCTTCCCTCCTCCTCCCCCCCCCTTTCACTATCTCTCTCTCCTTTCTTCATCTATCTGTCCTCTGCATTCTCAACCCCCTCTCTCTCTCTCTCTCTCTCTCTCTCTCTCTCTCTCTCTCTCCTCTCTCTCTCTCTTTCCTTTCTTCATCTATCTGTATTCTGCATTCTCAACCCTCTATCTCTCTCTCTCTCTCTCTCCTTTCTTCATCTATCTGTCCTCTGCATTCTCAACCCTCTCTCTCTCTCTCTCTCTCTCTCTCTCTCTCTCTTTCCTTTCTTCATCTATCTGTACTCTGCATTCTCAACCCTCTATCTCTCTCTCTCTCTCTCTCCTTTCTTCATCTATCTGTCCTCTGCATTCTCAACCCTCTCTCTCTCTCTCTCTCTCTCTCTCTCTCTCTCTCTCTCTCTCTCTCTTTCCTTTCTTCATCTATCTGTCCTCTGCATTCTCAACCCTCTATCTCTCTCTCTCTCTCTCTCTCTCTCTCTCTCTCTCTCTCTCTCTCTCTCTCTTTCCTTTCTTCATCTATCTGTCCTCTGCATTCTCAACCCTCTATCTCTCTCTCTCTCTCTTTCCTTTCTTCATCTATCTGTCCTCTGCATTCTCAACCCTCTATCTCTCTCTCTCTCTCTTTCCTTTCTTCATCTATCTGTCCTCTGCATTCTCAACCCTCTCTCTCTCTCTCTCTCTCTCTCTCTCCTTTCTTCATCTACCTGTCCTCTGCATTCTCAACCCTCTCTCTCTCTCTCTCTCTCTTCCCTTTCTTCATCTATCTGTCCTCTGCATACTCAACCCTCTCTCTCTCTCCTTTCTTCATCTATCTGCATTCTCAACCCTCTCTCCCCCTCTCTCTCTCCTTTCTTCATCTATCTATCTATCTGCATTCTCAACCTCTCTCTCTCTCTCTCTCCTTTCTTCATCTATCTGTCCTCTGCATACTCAACCCTCTCTCTCTCTCTCTCTCCTTTCTTCATCTATCTGTCCTCTGCATACTCAACCTCTCTCTCTCTTTCTCTCTCCTTTCTTCATCTATCTGTCTGCCTTCTCAACCCTCTCTCTCTCTCTCTCTCCTTTCTTCATCTGTCTGTCCTCTGCATTCTCAACCCTCTCTCTCTCTCTCTCTCCTTTCTTCATATATCTGTCCTCTGCATTCTCAACCCTCTCTGTCTCTCTCTTCATCTATCTGTCCTCTGCATACTCAACCCTCTCTCTCTCTCTCTCTCTCCTTTCTTCATCTATCTGTCCTCTGCATTCTCAACCCTCTCTCTCTTTCTCTCTCCTTTCTTCATCTATCTGTCCTCTGCATACTCAACCCTCTCTCTCTCTCTCTCTCTCTCCTTTCTTCATCTATCTGTCCTCTGCATTCTCAACCCTCTCTCTCTCTCTCTCTCTCCTTTCTTCATCTGTCTGTCCTCTGCATTCTCAACCCTCTCTCTCTCTCTCTCTCCTTTCTTCATCTATCTGCATTCTCAACCCTCTCTCTCTCTCTCTCTCCTTTCTTCAGCTATCTGTCCCCTGCATTCTCAACCCTCTCTTTCTCTCTCTCTCCTTTGTTCATCTACCTGTCCTCTGCATTCTCAACCCTCTCTCTCTCTTTCTTTCTCCTTTCTTCATCTATCTGTCCTCTGCATTCTCAACCCTCTCTCTCTCTCTCTCTCTCCTTTCTTCATCTATCTGTCCTCTGCATTCTCAACCCTCTCTCTCTCTCTCTCCTTTCTTCATCTATCTGTCCTCTGCATTCTCAACCCTCTCTCTCTCTTTCTCTCTCCTTTCTTCCTCTATCTGTCCTCTGCATACTCAACCCTCTCTCTCTCTCTCCTTTCTTCATCTATCTGTCCTCTGCATTCTCAACCCTCTCTCTCTCTCTCTTTCTCTCTCCTTTCTTCATCTATCTGTCCTCTGCATACTCAACCCTCTCTCTCTCTCTCTCTCTCCTTTCTTCATCTATCTGTCCTCTGCATTCTCAACCCTCTCTCTCTCTCTCTCTCCTTTCTTCATCTATCTGTCCTCTGCATTCTCAACCCTCTCTCTCTCTTTCTCTCTCCTTTCTTCGTCTATCTGTCCTCTGCATATTCAACCCTCTCTCTCTCTCTCTTTCTCTCTCCTTTCTTCATCTATCTGTCCTCTGCATATTCAACCCTCTCTCTCTCTTTCTCTCTCCTTTCTTCATCTATCTGTCCTCTGCATTCTCAACCCTCTCTCTCTCTTTCTCTCTCCTTTCTTCATCTATCTGTCCTCTGCATACTCAACCCTCTCTCTCTCTTTCTCTCTCCTTTCTTCATCTATCTGTCCTCTGCATACTCAAAGCTCTATCTCTCTTTTTCTCTCTCCTTTCTTCATCTATCTTTCCTCTGCATTCTCAACCATCTCTCTCTCTCTTTCTCTCTCCTTTCTTCATCTATCTGTCCTCTGCATACTCAACCCTCTCTCTCTCTCTCTTTCTCTCTCCTTTCTTCATCTATCTGTCCTCTGCATACTCAACCCTCTCTCTCTCTTTTTTTCTCCTTTCTTCATCTATCTGTCCTCTGCATACTCAACCCTCTCTCTCTCTTTCTCTCTCCTTTCTTCATCTATCTGTCCTCTGCATACTCAACCCTCTCTCTCTCTTTCTCTCTCCTTTCTTCATCTATCTGTCCTCTGCATTCTCAACCCTCTCTCTCTCTCTCTCTCTCTCCTTTCTTCATCTATCTGTCCTCTGCATACTCAACCCTCTCTCTCTCTCTCCTTTCTTCATCTATCTGTCCTCTGCATACTCAACCCTATCTCTCTCTCTCTCTCCTTTCTTCATCTATCTGTCCTCTGCATACTCAACCCTCTCTTTCTCTTTCTCTCTCCTTTCTTCATCTATCTGTCCTCTGCATTCTCAACCCTCTCTCTCTCTCCTTTCTTCATCTATCTGTCCTCTGCATACTCAACCCTCTCCCTCTCTCTCTCTCTCTTCTTTCTTCATCTATCTGTCCTCTGCATACTCAACCCTCTCTCTCTTTCTCTCTCTCCTTTCTTCATCTATCTGTCCTCTGCATACTCAACCCTCTCTCTCTCTCTCTCTCTCCTTTGTTCATCTACCTGTCCTCTGCATTCTCAACCCTCTCTCTCTCTCTCTCCTTTCTTCATCTATCTGTCCTCTGCATACTCAACCCTCTCTCTCTCTCTCTCTCTCCTTTCTTCATCTATCTGTCCTCTGCATACTCAACCCTCTCTCTCTCTCTCTCTCCTTTCTTCATCTATCTGTCCTCTGCATACTCAACCCTCTCTCTCTCTCTCTCTCTCCTTTCTTCATCTGTCTGTCCTCTGCATACTCAACCCTCTCTCTCTCTCTCTCTCTCTCCTTTCTTCATCTATCTGTCCTCTGCATTCTCAACCCTCTCTCTCTCTCTCCTTTCTTCATCTATCTGTCCTCTGCATACTCAACCCTCTCTCTCTCTCTCTCTCTCTCCTTTCTTCATCTATCTGTCCTCTGCATACTCAACCCTCTCTCTCTCTCTCTCTCTCTCCTTTCTTCATCTATCTGTCCTCTGCATTCTCAACCCTCTCTCTCTCTCTCCTTTCTTCATCTATGCACTCTCACTCTCCCCATCTCTCCCCTCTTCATCTATCTGTTCTCTGCACAATCAACCCCCCCCCCCTTTCTCTCTCTCTCTCTCACTCCTTTCTTCATCCACCTGTCCTCTGCATACTCTCGCCTAACCCTTCTTTCTCTCTCTCTTTCTCTGCTCTCTCCATCCATCTGTCCTCAGCATACTCCCACCTACCCCCCTCTCTCCTTTCTCCATCCATCTGTCCTCAGCATACTCCCACCTACCCCCCTCTCTCCTTTCTCCATCCATGTGTCCTCTGCATACTCTTACCTACCACCCACTCTCTCCCTTTCTTTTCATCCTCACCCTCTGCACACTTGACGAATGACGCAGATACTTGGGTTTGATAGCAACCCGGATATACATGTAGGTCTACAGCTTCACCACGAGTAACAGCCTTCAGCATGAACAAGTTGTGACCACTCAGTTCCTCTTCACTACACGAGGAGTAACGCCAGGAGAAAGTACTGAGCTGAGAGTGACGTGTTGGAATTCAGTGAATAGACTAGATCTATTTTATGCAGGAGTTTTGGCTTCGTTATAGGCGCCATTTTTGCAGTTTATTTGACAGCGGGTAAATATTGTACGGCGTACGCTTTTGTGAGATTATCATCTATTTCCCTCTCTGTCTGTCTCTCTCTCTCTCTTTCTCTCTCTCTCTCTCTCTGTGTCTCTCTTTCTTTCTCTCTCTCTCTCTCGTTCCTTTTGCCTTTCTCTTTTTCTCTCTCCCTTTTTTTCTCTTTGCCTTTCCCTTTTCTTTCTTTCTTTGTCTCTTCTTTCTCTCTCTCTTTCTCTCTGCCTTTCTCTCTCTTTCTTTCTCAAGATTTGCTTTTCTCACCTTCTTACTCTCTCTCACTTTCTCTCTCTCTCTCTCCTTTCTTCACCCATCTGCACTCAACCCCCCTCTCACTCTGTCCATCTCTCCTTTTTTCATACATCTGTCCTCTGCATAATCAACCTCCTCTCTCTCTCTCTCCCTCTCTCTCTGTCTCTCTGTCTTTCTCTCTCTCCTTCTTTCTCTCTCTCGTTTCTTCGTCCATCTGTCCCCTGCATACTCTCACCTACCCCCTCTCCTTTTTGAGTTTTGTTTATTTAAACTCCGCCAGCGTGGTGTGCAAGGACTTGAGCTGAAATAGTTAAACAACTTAAACCCTTAGGCCGTCTCTTTAACCCTTTCAGCACCATAATGTACGGTCAGTGACACACAGACATTAATTTTATCGAAATTGGGCAAAAAGAAAAAGTTGTATGTAACGAAACCCTGCGTGAGAAATAAAAAACGATACAAAGCAAACTAAAGAGAAGACAGAAAATACACAAAAAATTTCGGCTTTCGCCTTCATCAAGTGAAAAAAACGAGAAAATAATCGAACAATAAACGATTTCAACAGGAAATGTACAGAATCGAAGCGAAACATGATAATAATATTACTTATCTGCGAGTTCTTGCTTCCGACACGGGAAAACCTCCACATGCAAAAAGGGATTCTGGTTCGGAGATATTATAATTATTTTGCTTCTTTTATTTATTTTTTTTTGGAATTCTTTGTCAGCCGTAAATAGAACATGAGTGTATAACCGTAACATTCAAATCGTCACGATGTCTTCAATGCTTGGATGAATTTGAAGCGACAGCCCCCTGAAGGAGATAATTAGCAAGTGTAACAGAAATTTAAGGCCGCCCATTTTTTGCGATAGACCAGGGATTAGGAATCCAAGTGTTTCACTTTTTCGTACGTCTTTTTCCGTAAAAAAAAGTGGAGCGAAGCGGATGCTCTGGACAAAACCAGCAAGATGTTGAATATTTCCTATGTTTATTTGATATTTATATGACGAAAATGTGTGTAGTAAATAATATACCCCCTCTCTCTCTCTCTCTCTCTCTGTGTGTGTCTCTCTCTCTGTCTCTCTCTCTCTCCGTCTCTCTCTCTCCGTCTCTCTCTCTCTCCGTCTCTCTCTCTCCGTCTCTCTCTGTCCCTCTCTCTGTCTCTTTCTCTCTTTGCCTCTTTCTCTCTTTGCCTCGCTGTCTCTCTATCTCTGTCTCTCTCTCTGTCTCTCTCTCTCTGTCTGTCTGTCTGTCTCTCTCTCTCTCTCTCTCTATTGATGAAGAATGTTTTCTGGTTTGTAATGAATCATTAACAGGTGTATTGTCAAGAGTTCAAAGCTCTAGGAAACTTAACATTATAATGTGTGTGCATTCCACCTTTCCTCTCTTCCTCTCCTCTCTTCTCACTCTCCCTCCCTCCCTCTCTCTCCTTCCCTCGTTCTCTCTCCCTCTCTTCCCTCTCTCTTCTCTCTCTCTCCCTTCCTCCCCCTCTCCCCCTCTCCCTCTCTCGTTCCCTCTCGCTTTCCCTCCCTCTCAGGAATTAAGTGGCTGGCTGTGTGTCTCACTCTCCCTCCCACCCTACCCTTTTCTCTCCCTCCCTCTCTTTTCCTCTCCCCCTCCCTGTCTCTCCCTTTCTCTCTCTCTCTCCCTCTCTCTTCCCCTCTCTCTCTCTCTCTCTCTCTCTCTCTCTCTCTCTCTCTCTCTCTCCCTCTCAGGAAAATACTGAGCTTTGAAACAGAAGAAAGAAAGAAAAAACATAAGGCCGGTGTCGCTGTCTGGAGATGAATGCAGGTAGCTCTAATTTACATTTTGTAAACATAAGGTTTACCGATACCCCAGCGCTTATTCAACTGCTCTTAGAATGAAAGAAACGAAAACGCATTACATTTACAGAGCGCTGAACTGTTTCCTTTTTTCTTTAACTAAAATTTGAGTCACTTTGACATGTCGCGGGTATAGAGCAAAATTGTTGTATCTCCAGGTTTATGAATTGAGGTTCATAATGGCAATATTGTAATAATGACAAACTGCTTCTTGCAATTTTTTCGTTATTCCGCTATCTTTAACCAGTTCCAAGTTACAGAGAAGCAGTATTGTTGTATCTCCCTTAAAAATGAGATCATTGAGAGCAATATTGTGGTATTTCCGAGACAGCTCCCATTATTCATAAACCTGGAGATACCAGAATTTTGCTCTATACCCGCGATGTGTATCTACACAGCGTACCGACAATTCAATGAGAAAGTGGCGCCTTGACATGACATATCAGAGTACTGATAATATGCAAGTTTTGTTTTGTTTCTTTTCGTTTTGTTTTCTCTCTCCCTTTTTCAATGTCTTCCTTTTTTAATTGGCCGGCTGCCATTATCCGCTAACATTATCGGCGGATACTACCCACTTTTATCCGCCAACAATATCGGCCTGGGTTTATCCGCCAGTATTGGTGTTGACTAAATACAAAAAAAATAAATTTAAAAAGCTGGATTTATTCCCTATTATTTGTTGTTGGATTAAAATAAAAAGTAAACAGATTGATTACTAATAAATAAAAAAAGACTTGTTAAAAGAAGAAAAAAAAAATACTCCCCTGAGAATCGAACCATGGCCACCTGATTGACAGGCTAGGGTGCTAACCACTACGCTATTGCGGACCCTGTATAATTGTGAAGAAAGTTTTCCAAAAAAAAACACTACTAAATCAATTATCGGCGGATAAACACTCCGTTTTGGATAACACAGCCAGCCAGGTTTCCAGGGAAAAAGGAGCGTTAAATTGAAACTCTTAACCCTACCCGTACGTTCTGATCTCTGACAGACACCATGTTTGGTGAGATCTCAGAACTTATAAAAGTTTGTATTTGTGTTTGCGGGCATAAAGAAAATTTTACTTTTTTTGTTTTTTTCGTATGTTAGAGAGGGAGGGGGTAGGTAGCAAGGGAGGAAGGAGGGAGAGAAAAAGAGAGAGAGAGAGGTCTAGAGAGGGACCGGGGGCGGGAGGATGAAGGAAACCATGTCTCACGGTGCACACACCGGTAAGCGTTTCCTTTTACTCCGAGAATCACGGGTCTTTTTTTTTTTTCAATTCGTCGACAATCGCCCTCCCAATCGCTACGTTGAAGCCTTTTATATCGCACAATGAGCGGCCTTGGCTGTATTCTACGCTTACGTTAATACCTGTGGTATATTCTATTGAAAATGCACCTGTTTTTCACGAAGAATGTGTATGTGGCAGGTGCTGAGGGCTATTAGTTCAAAGACTGACATTTCCTGCTACAGTTTCCGTCAAATGTTGTTAAATTTGAACAACGTAACATGTCAAAAAGGAAAAGACGTCGGTCAATTTATCAAAGCTGTAAAAGTGATTGTATTGTGTCAATTTTTGTTGTTGTCGTTGTTGTTGGTTTAAATATCTTTGAGTCCATTTATTACACGTCTAATCTATTTCGCGGACTTGGATGTTTACTGCAACAAACAAAAACAACCAATGGAATTCGGAAACACTTGGGTGAGCAATATTATTCACAGGAAATTGTTCAGAGGAATATTGACTACAGAATTCGTGGCAAACAAGTTCAGTGTTTCAAGCCTCGAATTCCGTATAGTCTGTGCTGTAGTATGCGCCGCAGCGGAACTTTGTCATATCTAGGCCAAGCGCCCGGTGGTCTCTGTGTGTATACATGTGTAATATTATAATTATTATCATCTTTCTTTTCTGAGCATCGCTGTTCGTTGCATTTGACAAAATATTATGTAATATAAAACACATACATACACACACACATACATACACACTCACGGAAAATCTGTAGGGTCGCAGCAACGCTTGGAGGAAAGACAAAATGTGGCAAAAAGGAAAACTCGTATGTTGCAATGTCTCGCCGTGAGAAATAACACCCGCCGTGACCTCAGTTCTTGTTTGTTCCAAGTCCAGGTTTTATGCACAACTGAGAAAATCCACGTCAAACGTTTGCGGAGGAAAAGGAGTTGGAATAAATCGGAACTGTGAAGCAGCTTGATAAGTGCCACATCGCATTTTAAACAAGTGTCAAAATCTGCATTTGTTGTACCTCTTCTACATACTAAAAGATCTCCAGGTTTTTTAGAAAATGGACGTTGAACAAACAAGAACTAAGGCTGCGATTATTTTAGTCGCCACTTGCCCAGGAACTCAGAACTTTAACCAGGACGATTAAAACCCAGTAAAATGACGTATCTGTTCTAAACCAGTAACCTTGATACGCGTCACGCTTCAGATATCTTGATAGACGTAGAGAAGCCCCCCCCCCCTCTTTTTTTCATCATTTGTAAACATCATTTTCATCGGTTGTAAAGGCGTGTAATTATACTAGTCTCTTGGTTATTGTCTGAAGAATGGGCAGAGCCGTCTCAGCGCATGGGCACACTGAGCAGTTGCTTGGGGGCCTTAGCGGTTTAGGGTCCCCCATGTATGCAAATTTACATTGGTTTTTGAAACGGCGCGGGCTGCAAGCCTGTTGCTATGCCCCGGGGGGGGGGGGGGGTCTTGGTAGTGTGAAGACGGCCCTGAGATTGAAGGCTCGGTTTTTCACACATGGGTGCGTTTTATTTATTGTCAAGGTTTCCGAATTCCCCTTTTCAGACCTCGAGTTCAGTGGCTTAGCGAGGCGTTGGTATATGATGGGACCAGCATGAAGCGGAATAGTCTAACAGTCATTATGAATTTCACTCCTGTAAACAGTATTACGGTAAGTGGCCTAACCCGGAAGGAGGGGGGGGGTGTGCCTTAAGCCCGGAGCACTTTAATTTTGGAAATGAGATAGTCAAGGAGTGGTTATTTTTCGTAGACGTATTACGATACCTGGCTTAGCGCGAAGTGGGGAGCACTTTGTTGTTAGAAAGGAGATAATCGAAATGCCACTTTTTAAATCAGTTTTTCATAGACACGGTACGATACGTGGCTTAGCGAGAAGTGTGTGCCTTAAGCGTGGGGCACTTTTTAATGTTAGAAATGAGATAGCCTCGAAGTGCTTTTTTGGGTTATTTTTCGTAGACATGTTACGATACGTGGCTTAGCGGGAAGCCGATGACTTGAGCTTGGAGCTGCTGAACATTTAGATAAGAGATAGTCCAGCTGTCATTTTAAAGTTTATTTTTTCGGACCTCATGAAAGTGGCTGTACGAAGAGTCCGTGAACTCTTAGGACCGGCCGATTTTTGAATGGCTCATTTTGCTGAAATTATTTCCCCTTAATCCGATAGGGGGCGCGCAATAACTGGAGGTAAACAAACAGCAGCCGATCCAGGAAGTGACCGCTTGATTTTGCCCTATACTGATGCTCCATGGAGTGACGGCTGCGCATAATAAACTGTAGTTTTCTCTCCAAAATGCCAGATTATTGCATTGTTCCCTTTTGCAAAAATCACGGTGGTTATCGGCACTGCCGCGATCCGTTCTTATTCCTCTGTAGCTCAGCGCCAAAATAAAATAACTTAAAATGCCACATACCAATAATACCATTGAAAATAACACCTCTTTCAAATGTTATTATTTAATTCCATGAAATTACTGTTATAACTTTAATACACGTATTATGAGCCCAAAGTAGTCACTATCGGACATTTTAACGGCCAAAATCGCTGATCTGCGGGAGCTGAGTAACACCCATATATGGTTTCAAGATGGATCTGATCACACAGACTCAAAATTACAATTTACTGATATTTGGATTACATTGAATAACTCACCTTTATTTTGATATATTTTTGCATGGGCTACGGAAAGTCATTTGTTGTATGTGTCGATTTTATGTTTATATGGAGTTTTAAAATTTGCGAAATTACGCATTTTTTGCTCCTAAATTAAGCTTCAATATGGTTGTTGATTTTGAAAATAACCATTCCGTTTATCCTTCTGTGGATAGGCCTTCGAATAACCAACACAATGATGTGTTTCTTTCTTCTGCAAGTCAATCTGTTGATTTTTATAATGACAGTGAAAACTGATAAATTTTTACATTTTTGTCCCCCTTGTCAAAAAGTGAAATTTAATGTGGAGGCATTTTTGATTCAAATAAAAGACCACTAATTAATAATTTAAACCATTGAAAAAATTTAGGCTTGTAGTCTGTATTAAATAGAATGTGTTTACAGTTTGGCATGTTTGCAGTGATAATTACACACCGGTGGTGTTTCATGAAAATTCAGATGATCATAACTTTGCCAAATATTGAGATACAGAGACAAATTTGGTATCAAAATTCTTAGGAAAGTGAGTTCTTTCAATTGGAAAACTTAATTTAAGTGTCTATACAGCGACTTTCCAAAATCAGTTTTGAGTACCTACTTTTAATCTCAATCCCTGCCTGGTTTCAGATTTCCCACCTAATTAAATTTGTTTGTATTATATTATTGCTTCTGTCAGTAAATATGTTTCGTTAATATCAATATCACTTTAAGTAATTGGTTAACGTTTAAGTCGGATCAATCATACAAATCACAACATAAAACAAGTTTTCATATAGTAAACACTAAGAAAACACACCCACTGTTCACTGGAGTATAATTTATTTCACTGCCAATCAGGATTAGAGTATAGAAAGGCGATAGGTTATCGGGGAATTGCAAGCATAAAACTGAATTTTTTTTAAAAAAGTATTTCAGTTTCAGGTACATAGGGCTACAACTCCGACTTTACAATCAAGAAATCACTTTGCATGGGAATATGATCTATAAGCTCATTTAATGAGATAATGGCTGATACCTAAAATCACATGATAAACACATTTTTTTAAATAAAGCTATGCACGGTGTATGCAGTAATTTGCACCATAAGGCAAGAAAACACCATAGCTGCACCTAATGTTGATCTAATCATGCTCAAGAATCCAAACAGATTTAAATAAATCCTACTTGCAACGTTCGCCATATTGATAACATCGAGTTGGATAAAGCGAAAGTGCTTGAAAGCGCCACCTCCACTTGTGGAGCGCCACCTATATTATTACGGCCCTTTGTGTTTGGGCAAAATGAGCCATTGCCGACGCGTTAGTGACGTCACGACATTGCGTTTCAGCAAACCCCCGGCTCGCCAGCCACGTAGTTGGGCATCACTGAAGCTCAGTATCGTGACCTCACCATCCAATTAGTCTGGAGTTTAAGTTTGCGTTTGAGTGTTACGGCGCATCAGCACGATAACCGTCTTTTTTGAGTCCTTCGCGGTCTGTTTGGGTACATTTTCTTTACTTATGTTTCGTATTTAGAACTGTCACGTTTAACATAGAATTAATACTTTCAAATAATTTTTACACATTGGTAAAATTCTAAAAACAGTTGTTTTGTATACATCTGGAGAAAGTTTTGTAAACGAGTATAAAAGTTATTAAATGAAGTTGTAGATCTTAGCCTCACTGGGAAAGGACAGGATGCGTAGCGCGTCCACGTCTTTCATATCTGTCTGTCTCTGTCTAACTCTCACTCCACATCTCTCTCTCTCTCTCTCTCTCTCTCTCTCTCTCTCTCTCTCTCTCTCTCTCTCTCTCTCTCTCTCTCTCTGTCTGTCTCTGCCTATCTGTATGTGTGTCATTCTGTCTGCCACTCCTTATCTCTGTCTCTTTGTCTTTCTCTCTCTCTCATTCTGTCTCTCTCTGTCTGTGTGTCTGTTGCCCCCCCCCCCCCCAGTCGATCAGAACTGACGGGAGCTTGTCCAGGCTTGGCTTAAGCATGGATCAATTAGACATTTGGAATGCGATAGCGTAGCCGTCATAGTTTACAGATCAATTCTTATCGTTTATCTGTGTTCATTTCTTAAAACTTGGAGGAAGTTATGGTCGGCATTCATTAAACAGGCTGACCTAAGCGAGCACCGCTGCAACTTATACTGGTGCGCATAGGCTTGTACTTAATAGTGGCTGCCAAAGAGTATGTATGTCCATGTATGTATAGAGAGGTTTCGGTATTGGTCGATTTGCACTGCGAGACATGGGAGGCGCCGTGAAATCACTGTTAGCATGGAGCGGAAAGTATGTCGCTGCGGTAAACAATGCCCGTTTGTGTATTTCCACAGGGCGTAAGAAATTACAAACGGCTCTAAATGGTTTTAACGATCCTAAAAACATGAACAAACCACAGTAAACAGATATGCACACTATCTTTGGTGAAGACGGTCTCTTTCAATTCTTGTTTACCGCAGCGACCTAGTTTCGCGATTTGGCGAAAGTGAGATCTCCTGAAAACTAGGAATGCCCTTAAGGAAATAGCAACAACAGCGGAAAATGCTTTCTGCTGGATTTGAAAGAGATGAACACTAAATTCATATAGCCTAAAATTATACCATATAACCAGTGGCCGAGAGTCATGAACTCGGTGTGGCCGGAGTTCTAGAAGATGTCAGGAAGTTAAAGACCGAAACATCTAATGAAAGAATCCACTCTTCCTCTGAAGATCATCATCTGCCTCGCTCCACCTGAGGACTTTCTTACCACTCTCTCTATTTTCCATACTCTCTGCTTATAGTGGCTACTAAAGTCTTCAGGAAGTGGACATGAAGCATTGACGAGGTACTGTTTATGGTGACATGGGTCGTGACATGGGTCGACAAGATTTATGGGTAAGGGCAAAAGTGACGATGTCTCGGACCGCGCATTCTGGCGGCGACGTTATGATTGATGCACTTCTGTCGCCAGGCATTTCGTTTATCTTTCCGCGCACAATAACATTTTGTTGTTATGGTTTATATAGCTGGACTCTGACATTGCTGGCGAAAGGACAAAGGCGTGACCTGACTGTGGAGGTAGGGTGGGTGAGAGTGAGAGAGTTTCCATTCGGCTAGAGCAGGGGTCACCAAACTACCGGATCCGGTCCTCGACGTCAGTTCATCCGGCCCGCCATGGTACTTGATTTTGTTTGATAAAACCAGGGATATCTAGAGCTACGGGATGGACAATTGCTTATGCGGCCCGCGCTTGTAAGTCTGTCAGTTATCCGGCCCTCTGTGAAAAAAGTTTGGTGACCCCTGGGCTAGAGCAGTATTTCTCAAGCCTTTTTGTCACTTGCCCCACTTCAGTATTCCAGGAAAACGTACGTTCCACTACGATCGGGCGAAGTTAGTTGTCTGTTTATACAAAGAGATTTTTTTTTAAAGAATGTTGTTACAAGTACGTACGTCCCCCAAGTTGTTTGTTGTTTGTTTTGCGCTATGGGCACGTATTTTAAAGCCTTTTGTGGCTCCAGAGCTAGAGAGCTCCTCCCTAAATGCTCCTAACAACAGCCTTAATTAATTATTCTTTCAGATTTTATATTTGTTTTCCTCCTGTTTTTCTGGTTGAAAGGGTAAGAGGCAAGATTAGGGATTCGATAAGATTTAGGGTTGAGGATAAGGACGGCGTTAGGGATAGGTACGATTATCTTCGGGCCCCTATGGCAAAGCGGTCGGGGTGCGTACGTACTTATGATAACATGATAACATGATAACAGGATAACAGGATAACAGGATAACATGATAACAGGATAACAGGATAACATGATAACATGATAACAGGATAACAGGATAACATGATAACAGGATAACAGGATAACATGATAACAGGATAACATGATAACAGGATAACAGGATAACATGATAACATGATAACAGGATAACATGATAACATGATAACATGATAACAGGATAACATGATAACATGATAACAGGATAACATGATAACAGGATAACAGGATAACATGATAACAGGATAACATGATAACAGGATAACAGGATAACATGATAACATGATAACAGGCTTTCCAGATATTTCAGGTATATAATTATTGAAGCGTCCCTTTGCTGCTCTGAGTTTGTTAAAATAATAATTAAAAACAGAAAGAAAAAAAAACATTTTCAGTCTCTGATTCGTAAACTTCTAGCCAGAATGATGTTTTGGTGTTAGAATGGGCTCCTAGCCAATTTTACCGTTCCGAGAAAGAAAAAGGGATATAAATTATTTCATGTGTAACGGACTAAGGGGTCATGAAAGTGCGTATCTCTTGAACTTATATGGTAGTGTAGCTGAGTCATTTTTCACAATAAATAAGTTTCTGTATGGAGGCCTGATTTTCTATGGTAGTATAGTTGGGTCATAGTTTACAATAAACAAGTTTCTGTATGGAGTCCTGAGCTTTTACGGCAGTATGCCTGGGTCAATTTTTACAATAAACGTTTTTGTATGGAGTCCTGAGCTTCTATGGTAGTCTAGCAGAGTCATTTTTTACAATAAACAAGTTTCTGTGTGGAATTCTTACCGCTAGCAAGACTGAAAAGGAGTGGGGGGGGGGGGTGTGAGTGAGTTTTATATGGTGGAGGAGAACGATGAAGTTGAAAGAAAGGAGGATCCCAACGATAAGAGTGGGTAGGGAGGGATAAAGATAGAAGAAAATGATGAAGCAATGAAAAAGGAGGAGCGAGAGAGAGAGAGAGAGAGAGAAGGAATGCGGGACTAATACAGACAGGTCTAAGGACGATGAGATGTTGGGAAAAGTCAAGAGAGCGAGGGAATAGGAGTTGGAGAATGGGAGAGAAGAGAGAGATCGGAAGGAAAAAATACACTGAGAGATCATGACTCTAGGGACAGGGTGTTGTGGCGAAAAGAAGCTATGAATGAAAAGAATGAAAGGGAGAGGAATAGGGACACGGAAGAGACAGAGGGGTGGATGAGAGAGAAAAAGAGGGAGAGAGAGAAAGAGAGAGAGACAAAGGGAGGGAGAGAGGCAGAAAAAGTGAGAGACAGAGAAAGAGAGAGAGAGAGAGGCAAAGAAAGGGAGAGAGGCAGAAAGAGTGAGAGAAAGAGAGACAGACAGTAAGGGAGAGAGAGAAACAGAGAAAGGGAGCTAGAGAAAGATAGAGAGTATTGATATTGAATGAATATGATATGAAAGAACCCTGAAGTTACCTTGCAGAACTAACCGCTGTATCATCGCACGACCTTTCTTCTCTAATTTCACCCCCCCCCCCTTCAAGTTTCCCTAGTGCACTTTCAACATTTAACGCCTGACTGAATTTAGGACAAATAAAATAATATTGAGAGAGAAATAATAAATCGTATCGGCATAACGGGACATGCGGAAGTCATGCACTGATTATAAAGGCCAAGCCCCTGTACACCGTTGGCATTAATAAAATTGTCGTCCTATTGCGTCTCCGGCGTGATACCATCTACAGCACGACTTTCAACATCTGAGGACTGCTGTACTTAGCCCGCTGCCCTGACAAAACTTAAATTTAAAAAAACACACACACAACTAATCCCTACAACAAAAACACACAGAAACAAGAAGAAGAAAGTAAAGACAAGAAAAGTGAGCAGTGAACGCCTGGGGCTGCGAACCTTCTGGAATAAAGACCTGAAAACTAGGACTGCTGCGCTCCTCTTTTCTCTCTCCCTCTCTCACACTTTCTTTCTCTCTTTCTCCTTTTTTTCTTTCTTTTCTTTCTCTCTCTATCTCTGTCTCTCTCGCTCTCTCTCTCTGCTTCTTCTCTTTCTCCTTCCTTCTAATCTCACTCTCTAGCCTATACCTATCTTACTCTCTCTCTCTCTCTCTCTTTCTCTCTTTGTTTCTTTCTCTCATTTTTTTTTTTTTTTTTTGGTTTTTCTTTCTTTCTCTCTACCTGCCTTTACCTTTCACATTATTTCTGTCTCTGTCGGTCTCTCTCTCTCTCTCTAGCTCTTTCTGTGTCATTATCTCTCTTCATGTCTGCCTGTATCAGTCGTCTCACTCACTCTCTCTCTCTCTCTCTCTCTTTCTCCCTCTCTCTTTCTCCCTCTCTCTCTTTCTCCCTCTCTCCCCATCCCTCTCTCTCCCCATCTCTCTCTCTCCATCCCTCTCTTTTTCTCTCTCTCTCTCTCTTTCGCTCTCTCTCCCTCTGTCTCTCTCTCTTTTGCGCTCTCTCCCTTTCTCTCTCTTTCGCTCCCCCTCCCCCTCCCCCTGTGCTTTCTCATTCCTTATCCCTCTCCCCTTCTCTCTTTCCACTTTTCTATTTCTTCTCCCCACCCCCACCCCAATTTCTCCTCCCACTACCACATCCCGAACAAAGACGCAAACAAACAAATAAATGTTCCCCCATACCTAAAAAAAAAATAAAAATCACTCTAAGCTGTGTTTCTATATATATATCTTATCGTTAACAAAATGGACAGCCCTTGAAGCACGTCAAGTACTTCTCACACGTTGTAATACATGGCAGTTGAAGTGATTGTTAACAACGCAGTTGTACCAGGAAATTGTGTATGGTTGTGTATATATCAGTGGAGGGGGGGGGGGGTTTAATCTGTCACTCAAAGGAAAAGAATAACACCGAGCACAGAAGAGGCTGGGAAAGGAGGTCGTACCCCTGAGAATGACAAGGCCATATATTTCCACTTTTTGGCTGAACTGAGTTACACACTACACTACAACTTCTACGGGCCTTCTCCATTGTGTGTCAAAGTATCAAGCAGATACGGTGAGTAATTTGTAAGTCTTACTAAACAGAAACAAAATACTTTGCTCTAAAAGCTATGATCACATGGAACTTCAATCCTCGATTTCTCAAAATTTGACGTGAGGGAGTTAGAACCTTGTCATTCTGAGAGGGAACGAGTAAGTTGTGGCAGTATAAAATGATGTCGAAATCAAATGAGGAGGGTAGTTCAAGACACATTGTGAGTCATTTCGAGAGAAAAATGCCAAAAGACTTTGGACTTGACTTTCTTCTTGCACTGGTGTGACCTACTTTCAAAAATCAAACTTTCTCAACGCTGGTGAACGACAGAACGCAAGGAGCGCTAATTTCTATTTCTGACAGTCAGTGATTAGCGCCCCTGTGTTTTGTGCTGAAAGTATAGTAATATGAATGTTGTTACAAGTACGTACGTCCCCCCAAGTTTTCTTGCGCTAGTGGTACGTATTTAAAAGCCTTTTATGACTCCAGAGCTAGAGAGCTCCTCCCGGAAATACTCTTAACAACAGCTTTAATTAGTATTCTTTCAGATTTTCTTTTTGTGTTCCTCCTGTTTTTTTGGTTGAAAGGGTAGGGGGCAGGGTTAAAAGTTCGATAAGATTTAGGGTTGAGGATAAGGTTGGGGTTTGGGATAAGTACGTATATGCTTGGGGTGCATACGTGCAAATAACAACAGCCTAACAATATTTCTCTTGCCAGCTCGAGGGAGTGACAAATGAAAGCCGATCCGTGTTTCCTCACAAGGGAAAATCCAGTATGTCCCAATGCAGTTTTCTAATTACCTTTTTTTTTATTTAATTAAATGCGATGTGATTATCACGATCAGTCCGGGAATTTTTTTATTTTTTTTTATCGTTTCTTCTTTCTCTGCTTCTTCTTTTTCTTCATCTTCTTCGTTTGCTTTTGTCATATCGCGATCTTATTTCTTATTTGTTCAATCTCCATTGTTTGAAAAGCCGGAGGTCTGTTTAGTATGTAGAAGAGATATAACAAATGCACACGTTGACACTTGTTTAAAATGCGTTGTGGCACTTATCGAGCTGTCTCATAGTTTCGATTTATTCTAAATCCTTATCATAGTACAAATAATGTTGTAACAAGTCCCCCAAGTTGTAGTTTTTTTTAGCTAGGGGCACGTATTTTAAAGCCTTTTGTGACCCCAGAGCTAGAGAGCTCCTCCCGAAATTCTCATAACAACAGCCTTAATTAATTAAGATTAATTAATATTTTTCCTCTTTTTTTTTTTTTTTGTTGTTGTTTTTTAAAGGGTTAGGGGGGGGGGGCAGGGTTAGGGATTCGATAAGAGTTTGGGTTGAGGAAAAGGACGGGGTTAGGGATAGGTACGTATATGTACGCTTCCCTAGCGCAAACCGCTTGGGATGCGTATGTACTTATAGCAACAGCCAAAGCTGCAAACGTTTAACGTCAAATTTCTCAGTTGTGCAAAAAAGTGGGGTTGGAACAAACAAGATCTAAGGTCGCGACATACGGGGTTTTGTCGCTGTAACTTGGCTAATACTTTACCAGACACATTACCATAACAAGCAGTAAAATTTCCATGACGCATTCATTCAGCCTATCAATCTTTTCTTTTGGCCCCCCGAGAGACAGACATCTCCTGGCCCCCACTCGAGAAACATGTACATGTATATCAAACAGACAGCTTGTGTCTTGTTCAAGTCGTAAAAAAGCTCTTTCATTGGTTACTTTTTTCTAATCCCCACAGGCATGTCGTAAATTTGAATATTCGTCACTGCGCTAACAAAATGGCTTATCTCAATTACGTGCACTTTTATTTCATAGTGCTGAGAAATACGAATAAAGCTGTTGATCAAGATAAAATATTATTAATTATCATTTTCTATTGGCGGGCCTAAATTGTGGAACAACATCAGCGTTGACGCCAGGAAAAGCGAAAACATCGCCACATTTAAAAATAGGCTCAAAACTGAATTGTGTAGGACTGTTTTCATGGAAACGGAATTATGTGACCCCTTTTTGAGGGTGAGAGTAAATATCAAGACAGTGTTTGTTAATATGTGTGAGTGGGAGCATGATGAATTGCTTTTATGTTAATCCTGTTTGTTAATTTTAGTTCAGCGCGTTAGACCTTATCACTTTTTCTTGTGGATTTGAGCGCTAACAAGGTAATTATTACATATTACATTACATATAACTATAGTGTCAGTTGTTTCGGATGTAATGATAATAATAAAATACTTTTTAATTCTGTGTGTGCCACGAACGTTTTTGACATTTGTTGATACATGAAAAAAATAGTGCGGGAAGACGAATGAAGACTAACTACCGGAAGATCTAGTTATAGAAAGTCGATTTTCTTTCTTCCCAAAACAAAATAGCCTAGCATTCTTGTGCACCGATACATCGGTGATTGGCACAAACGTGACCAGTGGAAGAACCGATAAATCGGTGATTGGCATAAAGAGTGAAATAAATGGGTTTTTAAACTATTTTTTAACCTAGGGATGAACTCCAGCTCCTTGATATTGGATGGAAGCTAACTCCAGAAACTAGAATCAAAAACTGAAAACGATGGACGACCGAATGTTTCCAGGTTATAATCTGGCTTTGTGAAATTATTGCTGGTACCAGATCTTAACACTCTAATTGGAATTACAGGTACTAAAGATACTAGAAACGATAAGATGAGACACTACCTTCTTCACATCTCTAAAAAAAGTCGTGCACACAGTTATGGGGCCGGGGCCCATGGCGCATAGCATGATAAGTTAATGATGAGGATTAATTACTGTGTTACTGCGACTGAAAAAAAAAGAAGCCAGAGTTTCCCCACAGTGATTGAAGTTAAAATTACAAAAGAACTGACGTCAATCAAGACCTACAGCGATAGCTGAACAGTGAACCAAATTCAATATTTTCCCTATTTGGCTTTGTAAAACACGGCATTGTTGAAAACTTCTCCGCATTCGCTGCTAGGTGGCGGTGCGAAATCTGTGCACGCTAAAGGCACTCGCTGTCTCATCTTATTGTATGTAGTATCTTTGGTATTAAAGCGGAA
The DNA here is from genome assembly GCA_963931925.1 of Onchidella celtica. Lineage (NCBI taxonomy): Eukaryota > Metazoa > Mollusca > Gastropoda > Systellommatophora > Onchidiidae > Onchidella > Onchidella celtica. The sequence continues at coordinate 52,134,545 of OZ007574.1, read as the reverse complement.
ACGGATCGGCGTACCTTTTTGTGTCTGTTTGTGACGCAGTGACAATGTTGGGCTTGTCGTCACGAAAAATTAAAAACATGAAAAGTCAATGCGGGTAAAGTCTCCGAAGTGGGACTTACACCATTATGTTAGCGCAGTGATGTATTACCGCCCAGATGACAGTTTTGAGCCAGACCTTGAAATATCAGACCTTGAACCTTTCGAGGTCAACGAACGACATTTTACGTTATCTTCAGGAGTGTCAAAGTATACACCATCAATGGAGGATAATTGGGGACACGGTGGCCTAGAGGCCAGGTGCCCGCCTCACATGCAGAAGGTACCGGGTTCGAATCCCGGCCAGTGCAGGCATGTTGGAAGTCTGGGATTTTTCTCATATTTTCCTGTCTCTGATCCTATGGTAGGTAGGATCGAGCACCTAGTCTTCTCGGATAAGGACGAAAAATTCGGAGAGCCCGTGTGCACGTCGCGCACGTTAAAGATACGTTGGCAGTTGGAAATCGAAAAGAGCAGGCCAAACAAGGCCGCTGCCCGGGCAAAATTCTAAAAAACGAATCCCTACCACAACAAGAAAAATGAGGTATAAAGGCCAAGGGCAGCGAACCTCCTAAAATAATGACCTAATTACCAGTACACTATCAATATTTTACATGCCACTGTGTTCCTTTCCTTAGAAATGCGCGAGTGGTCGGTGAGTGCTTCTTGTAGGGTCTCCTTCTGTTCTATCATTATTATTATTATATTTAATTCAGTCTATGGTCTTGCTTTTTACTGGTACAGTATGAGCCGAGACACAGAATACCGAGACGTACCACTACCATTCCTTCTTTCACTATATATATGTCCACAGCTCGCACGCGTATAAACACGGTGAGTACGGTACCATTCACAGAGCTCTATGGTACTAGTCTTCTTCGTTCAGTTATGAAGGGGTGTGGTGCGAATTGTTGCGTTGTTGACGTGGATGATGCGCGCGCAAGTTGACGGATGGAATTTGCAAAACTGATTCTAAATGGTCAAACAAAAGTATTAAAAAAAATGTTCTTCCTATGTTTAAAAAAATATGTGACTACTACACCCAAACCATGAACGTAACCCAATCTTCCTATGACATAATTATTATCCTTACTGCGAGCAGACTTTTTTGTCTCGTTTCATAACTTTACTTATATATGCGCGTTATGTTCATTAAACTTGTGTCAGACCATATTGTGAGAATCCCTGACGAGTGTCATATCTCCGCAGGATATTATCTGTTTGCCCCTACCGCTCGCCTATCCGTGGTTGTGGATGTATGGTTGAGCTCGCCTTATATGAAAATAATGCCCTACATCATTCTGTTTTATCCTTTCCCAACAGCGACCTCTTTAGACTCCGTGCATTTTTTTAAGGGGGGGGGGGTGGTAACCTGCAGTTATTTCTTGGGCGGGGAGGGAGTTAATACGTCAGTTCTGCAGTAAACGTGAAAGAACCCCATTGCAACACAAGAGGGGGTGGGGGGGGGGGTGTATAAATAAGAGGTATCAGAGGGGCTGAGAAGACCCCGAAGCGTTTTTTGTTTTTTTCCTGGAAAGACCACACATACATTTCTGAATTCTTGGATAATTATTATGAAGTAAACAAATTCTATGATATGTACAGCTTTTTCAGTTCAGCGCTTTTGGTTTCACGAGCAGGAAGTTCTCAGTCATCCAACTTGAGGCCGAAAATGAGGATATGAATTTAAGACACACGGAGTTACGGTACTTACCGCGGAGTGGGGAGAAGTGGGTAGTTGTACTGACCGACATTACATTTTGATGATGGATAGAGGGCGGAAGTGGAGGTATAGAGCAAATAAATGAGTAGGGGTAGGGTGTGTGGATAATGTGAGTGAGTGATGGATGGATGGATGGATGGATGAATAGACGGGTGGACGGACAGACGGGCGGATTGACAGCGGCGGAAGGATGGATGGATGGATGGGCAGAAGGGCTGAACGACTGACGGACGGATGGATGGACGGGGTACCGAAGGACGGACGGAGGGGTGGGCGGATGAATGGATGGACTGGCTGGCGGACGGATGAATAGAAGTGTGAGAGGATGAACGACTTTCTATTTTTAATGTGCTTTCATGGTAACTCTGGTGCGTGAGTGAGGGACGGCCACTCATAGTAGTTTAGGGACACTTGGCCGAGTACCATTAATTGGATTATTTCCCTTGTAATACTAGCGCGGGACCCGTTATTCACATCACGGTGAAAAGCGCGCATTTTGATTGGTCAGTTGGAAATGTACCGGGCTTCCAACTCTTATATCATGGCTTTAAGTTTCTTACAACTCGCTCACTCGTTGTTATCCACCGACAGAAAGACGGGAACCCGAATTCATTTTTGAGAGTAGACAATACCCTATCGGTACAAAATGGGCACTCATGATAACGTTTGTTATCAATGGAGATACGTCGTATTAATGGACGAAAGTATCCCGCACAAAATTGTCGAATGTTGTTAGTCCTGACACTTTGAAAATTTATATTAAAACTACTACCGGGTTTCTGGAAAAAGTAGTCAGTTAGAATTTTAGCAGCAAGTTTCCAATTTATAATGGTACCAATTTTGTTGTACTTTGATGCACATATCCTATTGAAATAATTAATAAGAGGGTCTCGGATTTAAAGCAAACTATGAGTTAGACGCATGTTATCCCCGATAAATCCAACCTGGGTCAAATTTATTCAATTATTGCTGGAGGGGTCGTTAGAGTAATTTCTGCAGTTTACTGGGATACCTAATTGACTTTTGTGTGCACCCTTTTAACCGTACTGTAAATTCGATTGTGTTAGGACCCTAACCGGTTATGTTGTCGGGCTGGACTCCATGTCCGAGCCTTTCACTTGTGCAACACGGGCTACGTAATAGCTCTCTCGGACGTCCGCGCGGGCTAATAAATAAGATGCGGCTCGAGTGGTCGACACACTCCATCATAGACGCAGGAGACAAGAGCCGACAGCACAGTGAACCCAGCCCAGCAACCCGGGCCCGTAGCAGCTCAGAGGCTTGCCGACGCTTGCCATCGCCACCCCGCCCCATAAGGCATGTAGCGGTAGCGCAGGACCCGGAGAGACTTTGGCTTATGGCTGGTTGGGCTTCTTTTTATGGGCTTCTTCTTTTTTTGGGCTTCTTTTTCGGGGTTTCTTTTTTTCGGCTTTTTTTGTTTGGTAGTGATACCGTTGTTAGGCTTTTTGAATAAATAAGATTGCCAGCAGAACCCTGTGTTTGTTAATCCTGTGTATCCTTAAGGGAGTTACTATTGAACCCACGCAGTAACCACATTAGCCACTCGTAGTTCATCCAACATTATCAGAGGTGGGATACTTCGGTCCTAGTTCACCCAACATTTTCTGGTGTCAAGAGGTGGGATACACAGAAGGGTTAGTTTGTAGTGTAGAAAACCCAGCCATGGAAATTTTTAGTTTGAAGCCCGGCCAGCCAGCCAACCCCTGCCCCACCCCATAGGAACCAGGGAGCCACGAAGACCAACGCCCTCCAACATCAACTCAAGATTCAGGACCTGTATCCCAGTCCTGTGTACACCACCCATGACACCGTCCTGTCTGTTCCCCCGCCTCATGGTGGTTACTTTACCATCAGAAACCCAGATGGAGATGCCACTGCGGTCAACGGAGACCTCTTGCGGTTATTTCACCCCCCAGTGGTCAACACACGTCCACAGCACCCGCCTCCACTGCCTGCGTCGACCGATGTCTGGTACTTCCCGGCTCACCACCCTTGCCAGCCACCTGCAGCCCGACCGGACCCTCAACCTGGGATGACAACCTCCCAGCCCCTACCTCCTGTGCGACGGTCCAGCCGCCCACACAGACAACCCCAGAGATTGGACCTCTGACTCTTATTAGTGATTAACATTAGACATTGACTGTGAGTGCAGAAAGAGCAGGGGAGCGCACCCATCAAGATCCCCCTAGTTTCCATTAGGCCAGAAGACAGACCGACGATCAAGTGAGCCCCGCCTCCAGATTTTAAGTTAGAGAGTATGCCCATGTTGGCCTTCTCCACAGCTTAGTTACAATGACTTTTAATGCCTATGTTGACCTTACCTTTTTCATTGCACTAGTGCCCTTATAGCATATTGTCTTTTTTTGTACTGTTCGATCCTACGTTAACCCTGATAGTGGTCTGGGACCACCGTTGCAGGTCTGGGACCTGTTGTTTTGTCCATATGATGTAACTTACTACAGCCAGAGCTGAGACTGTTGTGTACATCTTCAGGATGCCAGTAGTAACTTAGCCGGTTCACGCCACCTGTTAGTAGTTATAAAGAGGATGGACCATTGTTGTACTTCGGTTCACCGTGTGTAATTTGCAATTGTTCTACTCTAAGTGATGGTATCATAGCCCCTTAGAGTTTGTTTATACCTTCAGTGGTCTTTTGTAAACCTTTGAATTGATGTATGTGTCACGTAAGGGACTACGTGACCTAGCAGGGGAGAATGTGAGAGGATGAACGACTTTCTATTTTTAATGTGCTTTCATGGTAACTCTGGTGCGTGAGTGAGGGACGGCCACTCATAGTAGTTTAGGGACACTTGGCCGAGTACCATTAATTGGATTATTTCCCTTGTAATACTAGCGCGGGACCCGTTATTCACATCACGGTGAAAAGCGCGCATTTTGATTGGTCAGTTGGAAATGTACCGGGCTTCCAACTCTTATATCATGGCTTTAAGTTTCTTACAACTCGCTCACTCGTTGTTATCCACCGACAGAAAGACGGGAACCCGAATTCATTTTTGAGAGTAGACAATACCCTATCGGTACAAAATGGGCACTCATGATAACGTTTGTTATCAATGGAGATACGTCGTATTAATGGACGAAAGTATCCCGCACAAAATTGTCGAATGTTGTTAGTCCTGACACTTTGAAAATTTATATTAAAACTACTACCGGGTTTCTGGAAAAAGTAGTCAGTTAGAATTTTAGCAGCAAGTTTCCAATTTATAATGGTACCAATTTTGTTGTACTTTGATGCACATATCCTATTGAAATAATTAATAAGAGGGTCTCGGATTTAAAGCAAACTATGAGTTAGACGCATGTTATCCCCGATAAATCCAACCTGGGTCAAATTTATTCAATTATTGCTGGAGGGGTCGTTAGAGTAATTTCTGCAGTTTACTGGGATACCTAATTGACTTTTGTGTGCACCCTTTTAACCGTACTGTAAATTCGATTGTGTTAGGACCCTAACCGGTTATGTTGTCGGGCTGGACTCCATGTCCGAGCCTTTCACTTGTGCAACACGGGCTACGTAATAGCTCTCTCGGACGTCCGCGCGGGCTAATAAATAAGATGCGGCTCGAGTGGTCAAGACACTCCATCATAGACGCAGAGACAGAGCCGACGCTTGCCATCGCCACCCCGCCCCATAAGGCATGTAGCGGTAGCACAGGACCCGGAGAAACTTTGGGTAAGTTGGAGACTATTATATTAGAAGTGACTTTAATTTGCGCACCCCCCCCCCCTTTTTCTTGGATGCCACGTAGAGAATGCTGATCTACAGAGACCATTATGAGTCCGGCTCAACGGTAATTGCCATTGTCATTGGACGTGTAGGATGCGCTTTGCAGTACAGTGTCTTGATATTGTGTCTTTATTGTCAAAGTTAACGTTTGCGGTGCTAGATGATAATGATGGCTCGCTAACCAAGCTATCACGATTTGCTTGTGTGCCTATATATAGTGTATGTGTAGCATTGCCTTGTTGTGGTAGGCAGTGAGGATTTCCTGACATGTTGATGTGGATGGCTTATGTTACAGCGAGCGGCACTATACGCTTGATTGTATTACGGGTATTTGTGTACCTTGCCAGTACCACTATGCTATAGAGAGCAGTGTGATTGTGATTGCGTGTTTAGTGTTTAAGATGTGTAATTAATTACATGTATTGGAGATGTATAATATTAGTTGGGCCTCACATGGGTGAGCCCCAGGATTGTTCTATGTGCGGCGGTGGATGAACAATGTTTCAATGAGTCTACACATGTTGCAATGAGTCTCGCCGACATATATATATATATCATGTGCATGTATTATAGTTATCCAGATGTATTATGCTTCTATGAGTTTCGTAAGTGTGTGAAGGACAGTTTCATTTTAAGGAATGTACACATTACTGTATGTATCTAGTGGTGTGTCATACACGTTAGCCTGGCGGCATAGCTCCGCGGCTAAGGTCAAAGGGCATGACCCTTCAGTATCGATTGGGAAGGGAAGTCACCAATACAATAGCCCTGGGGCGGGTTAGTACTAATAATGGGAGTGGGCCTATGAGGATGGCCTGCATTGGGATGCAGCGTCTGTGTTATGGACGGTCAGTGGGCCATGTTGGCCACTGCGTTATTAAATGGAATGGCCACTCTGGATGTGTTGTACACCGGCTCAGTGGAGCGAAACTATTGTGTTCTTGCCCCTTCATTTGTTATGTCCTTCATACTTTGATTAGTACATTAGTTTATGTTGCCAGTGTACTAGGAAACTCCTTGTGTATATGATATAGCCTCTTGTAGTTGTTATTCATTAACCTTAGCGCTATTTTATTCCATGCATACATATCCAGTTGGTTATTGCTTAACTTCTATATTATGTTGTTGTTGCTTGATTTAATACTTAATACTATTACTATGTATGTCCACCATTGATTGCCTGATTAATGTTGTCATTATATCCTAATCATATTTTTGTCTTTTTCTCTTGTTCCAGCTTATGGCTGGTTGGGCTTCTTTTTTTTTGGGCTTCTTTTCTGGGTTTCTCTTCTTTTGTTGGCTTTGTTTGGGCCGCGATACCTTTGTTAGGCTTTTTTTTGAATAAATAAGATTGCCAGCAGAACCCTGTGTTTGTTAATCCTGTGTATCCTTAAGGGAGTTACTATTGAACCCACGCAGTAACCACATTAGCCACTCGTAGTTCATCCAACAGAAGGATGGAATGGGAAAAGCAGTGAAGAAAGACTATTGAATGACCAGGCGAAAATACGAAGAAGATAGACAACACTTTAAAGGGGCACTCATGAGGTCACAAAGGGAGTAATTTGTCACGGATTTCCCTCTCGCGCCTCTCTCGTTTGTATTTTGGTGATGCCGTCATCATGCCCACTTGTAGTGTAGCGCAGTACAGCTATGTTTGATTAATGTTTGTCAACAAACTCCAATTATTATAATGTAACATTTTGCCCATGTAAACTCTGTGATTTAATATTCTCAAACCATTAAAAATTTCGTTCATGTTTCACTCCAGAAATGGGGTCAGAATTCGATTATCAGATGTATTTTGGCAACAAACAAAAAAATTAATGAAAAAATATTAATTTATGTTTATTGCAACCGGACTGGGAGTGGGGGTGGGGTGGGGGAGGTGAAGGAATAGTCGCATAGTTTGTCGGGACTCCTTAACTCTGTCAACTCTTTGTATATACCAAATGTTTGCTAAAGTCCACAAAATTTAAACATCTAACGCCGAAAAGTAGGCTGGCTACCTTTTCAAAATATTACGGAAGCTGCAAAGTTATTTGAAATAGCAAGAAGGGTGCAGAATTAAAAGCGTTTGTGAATTAGGATTTTTTTTAAAAAACAAATTGGGGAGACACGGTGGTCTAGATGCAAGGTGCTGGCCTCCCATGCAGATGGTCCCGGGTTCAAATCACGGTCGGTGCAGGCATGTTGGAATTTTCGGATTTTTCTCATATTTTCATGTCCCTAATCCTACGGTAGGTAGGATCGAGCACCTAGTCTTCTTGAATAAGGACGAAAAATTCGGAGAGCCCGTGTGCACGTCGAACATGTTAAAGATACCTCGGCAGTTGAAAATCGAGAAGAGCAGGCCGTATAAGGCACACAAAAAAAAAAAAAAAACAACTTATCCCTACCACAACAAGAAAAATAAAACCAAGAAAAGTGAGGTGTAAATGTCAAGGGCAGCGAAACCTCCTAAAATAAAGACCTGAACACACACAAAGAAAAAAAACAAATCGGAAAGTGTAACAAAAATGTGGAGTTTAATTTGTTAATTGAGCAAATTATAATACCCATAAATTTCATAAAGCTGGATTTTCGTGCGTACGGAAACGGCAGCAGAAACGTCAGAAACCCTTTAAGTAGTGAAATAAGAAGAATATTCTTCATGTGTACGGAAATGCCGTTTCCGTACACAGGGAAACACTCGATGGATTTTTGGCGTTTCTGTTTCCGCACACATGAAAACGCGGCCTGAAGCCGAGTTTTCATGAGGACGGAAACGGAAACGGCAAAAGCCGTTCAAGTAGTGAAATAGATCGAATAGTTTCATTTGTACGGGGATGCCGTTTCCGCACACATGGAAACGCTCTTTCATTTCACTACGTAAAGGATTTTTGGCGTTTCCGTTCCCGTTCACATGAAGACCCAGCTTAAGACAGTGTCCTGAAGACGATCATAGGTCAGAAATGTGTAGAATTTGAAGGTTATACATGTTCTCTAAACTGCGGAGTTGGAAAAGGTGTGTTGCAGCTTCGGAGTTTTACCAGTCTACTTTCATGAATTGAAATTACTAGTCAAGGTGCCGTTCGTCGAGCAGTGGTCGCAAAAGTCGCAGTGATATTTCCTATCATATTTCTCCATTTCTACTCGACGAAATGCGTCTCTATTTTGGCCTTTTAAAAAAATCGTAAATAAATCATAATTATTAAAGACTGAATTTTTGTCCTTGTATTTTGTCGCCAAAATTTGAAACAGTACACACAGTTTCATCATTTTTGGTCACGTAGCCATGACGTCGTAGGTGCTTAAACATGATATTTATTCATCCTCTAGCTCCATAATAGTGTGACAATTAATGAACTGATAATAATATTTGTTGCTGCCAAAATTCAATCCAGCTGTCCCGCTTGACGCTTTTGTACTTTCACTTTTCTTGTCTCTTTCGTAACCCGTTGATTTAGAAAGGTTCATACTAATTTACAAAACTCTCTTCAGATCCATACAAAACAACGTTTGAGAATTTTTACCAATCAATATGATGAAATATATACGGAACTGTTTAATTCTATATGTGAGATTTAGAAGCTCTGAAGACGGAACATACATAAAGTACCGTACCCAAAAAAGACTGCGGAATGCACAAAATGGCCGTCATCTTGCCGACGCTTTGTAAAACCCAAACTCAAACCTCACCCCACCCCCGCCCCCCCCCCCCCACGTCACCCTCTCCCCGTTGTTTTTTACTCTTTGCTCAGCATTCACCCTGCCCACTCCTTTTCAAACAATCGTACCGTCTGAAAGGAACACCGACTTTTCAAAACCAAAAACTGGCCATCTACCCCCCCCCTCCCACACACACACACACACACACACACACAAATTACCTGTTTGTAAACAAAGACCAACATACCGCTGGGCATGCCTCTTTTTCCAATTCTTCCCCCCCCCCCTCCCCCTTTGCACTATTCAAGCGTCCTTAGTTACTAAGTGAAGTGGGCGCTCAAGTGCTTTCATTTCGCCATGCCCCTGGCTTCATTCTCGACCCATTCCTCATTCGCGCGGCGTTTCATCATCAGCAGAGTAGTCTAGCCTAGACTCGACACTGGAATTGGACTTTGACATAGCTTTAGGCTAATTTAACGTCAGTGAATAATTCACTGAATTAAACACAAAAGCTGGAGTTATTGACCAGGAAACGGAACTATTCACGTTTTAAGGTAAGGCTGATTTTTAGATAAGATAAGAACCACTTTACTAACCTCTGAGGGAAATTCTCTTTCGCTCAGCGTTTAACAACATATAAATGTGGGACACAGATCGTACGTTGCATCACATAAACATATCACAACTCAATAGCAGGTATACATGAAGTGACATGAATTATTGATCCCGAAGCGAAAATTCGAATTCACGTCGCCTGGAAGGTGTGTTCTTTAACTATTTAAACACGTTAATTCAGATCTCAGCTTTATGAAAGGCTTGTTTTTCACGCTGATAAATCTGTATGCAGTTTGCCCAATTGCCCTGTTACTAAAACCAATCAGTGTCAGGTTTGGCGTTTTTCTGGTCAATATTAAATTGTTGACAGTTGATTTTGACAGAGTCTAGGGCTTGGGTGGCTTAATATACTAGTATTTCCTTTCTGGGAAATACTTTTTCTCGATTTCGATGCCATTATTTTATGTTGTTTACTGGCTTTGCGGCCATATCCGTATCAAAATGTGGCAGTGAAAATATAATTGTTTTTAATCTTGATAACTGAATTGTGTTCGTACCTGGCAGAGAAGCACCGACATCTCATATTGATTTTATTTTTCTTGTGGGATTAAAAGTTGACCCAAATAGCAGGATGCCTGATTGTTATTCGGACAGGACTGTGAGTAAGATTAGCCAATATCTCCTCATTGATCGAGCGCAAACAATCATTCCAGCCTTCCAGGTCATGTTTACTGAGAGTTGGCAGGTTAGATTGCTGATTAATTTGATAACTCTACACGGTGTGGAAGGAGATTGTAAGAGAGAGAGAGAGAGAAATTGATTATGTTTCATGATTAAAGGAAACTCGATTATATTAAATATATTTGCTTCTGTACACTTTTGACTGATACATTTCTCTTTATTGATCAGAAATCACAAGCCATGACCGATAATTCGTCCCGTTAGAATGTCAAGATTCGAACTTGAGAAATCGGGGATTGAAGTTTCATGTGATCATAATTTTTAGAGCAGAGAAGTGTTGTTTTTTTTCTTGTTAGTAATACTAACAAATTACACATCGAACCTGCTGGATATTTAAACACACAATGGATAAGGCCCGTAGAAAGAAGGAGTGCGTAACTCAGTTCAGTCAAAAAGTGGAGATAAAACTTTGTCATTCTATGGGGGTGAAGTGTAGAATAATAGTAACAGTAATAGATCGTTGTTATTTTTTTATTTTTTTTTATCCTCCTTTATCCATATCCATGGGGACAAGGTGGTCTAGAGGCAAGGTGCTCACCTCTCATGCCAAGGGTCCCGGGTTCAAAACCCGGCCGGTGCAGGCATGTTGGAAGTTTGGAATTTTTCTCATATTTTCGTGTCCCTGATCCTATTGGGGTGGGGGTAGGATCGAGTACCTAGTCTTCTGGGATAAGGACGAAAAAGTTCGGAGGGCCCGTGTGCACGTTGCGCACGTTAAAGATACCTTGGCAGTTGTAAATCGTAAAGAGCAGGCCGAACAGGCCGCTGCCCGGGCAAAATTAAATAAAATTCATCTATACCATTCCCTCCCCTCCCTCCCCCATCCCCCCCCCCTTAAAAAAAACCGCCAACCGGCGCTGCACTGTGGCGACGACGTGCCTGCTCCAGTTGTAACTGGGCTGCAATGGCACAAAGGCAAATTTCCCAAATGGGAATAAAGAGTTATACAAATACAAATACCATAAAATCATTTGGTGGTGTGCTGTTCTCTCTTGCCTTGTCATCACACCTTGAATAGTTCTTTTTACTGAAACACAAATTGTATGCATTTCAATTACTGGTGGAGGTCACTTCATCGTCTAGCTAGTCATTTTTTTATTTATTTATTTATTTTGAGGTTTCAATAACAGTTGTGTTTTATGTCATTTGGAGCCCATCCAATTCTACGTCCATAAATTTGATTTTTGTTTTTTGTTTTTTTTTGTTATTGCGTGTATTTTTGAATAAATAGGCCCCACTTTTCTGCATTGTTTCGCACCGCACCTTCCCTCTTTTGACGCCAAGACTAAGTCTTCTGATCAGTGAACCATGCAGGGTGCAGATAATAGAGTTGCAGTTTTTAATTTTATCGAGCAAGCGGGCAGTAGAACTGGATTTAAAACCAAATGTCTTTCGGAAGAAGAGGAAAGGTTAGTGGTGTAGTGGTGATACATAACTCTACACATAACAATTTTTCATTTTATCGAGCAAGCGGGCAGTAGAACTCGATTTAAACCCCAATGTCTTTGATTTGAGGTCTTTATTTTAGGAGGTTCGCTGCCCTTGGCATTTACACCTCACTTTACTTGTTTTATTATTTCTTGTTCTGGCGGGGGGGGGGGGGTGGGGGAGATGATATGGATAAATTTTAATCTATTAATTTCAATTTTGCCCGGGCAGCGGCCTTTCGGCCTGCTCTTTACGATTTCCAACTGCCAAGGTATCTTTAACGTGCGCAACGTGCACACGGGCCCTCCGAATTTTTTCGTCCTTATCCGAGAAGACTAGGTACTCGATCCTACCCCCCAATAGGACCAGGGACTTGAAAATATGAGAAAAATCCAATTTCCAAGAACTACTCGATCCTACCCCCCAATAGGACCAGGGACTTGAAAATATGAGAAAAATCCACTTTCCAACATGCCTGCACTGCCCGGGTTTAGAACCCGGGACCCTTGGCATGAGAGGCGAGCACCTTGCCTCTAGACCACCTTGTCCCCCACCCCAATGTCTTTAGGAAGAAGAGGAAAGGCTAGTGGTGTAGTGGAGCTATTTAACTCTACACATAACAGCTATCTGGAAGAGTGGAAGCAGTGGTAGTAGCGGTGTTTATGACATCATCTTCAGCATGGAAATGACGACGGTGTGGAAACATACCATGTCATGCTTGCAGTAGTGGTAACAAAGAAAAAGATACTAGAAACGCTAAGATGAGAAACTCCCTTCTTTGCACCACTAAGAAAAAAACGTTCACATAATTTGCACCCTGATCGAGGGCGGGGCCCATGGCGCATTGTGTGAAAAGAATACTTGATTTAATGATAAATTAATGATGCGAATTTGTGACCGTGCTATTGCGACTAAAAAAAGAAAAAAAGAGAGAGAGGAAATAGCCTGCCTGATTGTCTGTCTGTCCGCCTGTCTGTCTGTCTGCCTGTCTATCTGTCTGTCTGCCTGCCTCCCTGTCTGCCTTCATGCCTATGTCCAGAATCAAGGACATCTTTTTTGCACTTGTGTCACCCTCGACCAACGCCCGTCACAGAAAACCCTGACATTACTCCCACAACACTATCGCGTGATTACAATACTGACAGTGTTCTTAAGTGCTGTGAGTTTTTTTGACGAAATGAATAAGCCAGCTTTTTGTCACTCAAAATATTACACTGGGGAGGGGGCGTACTGGGGGTGACCGGAGAGGGACAGAATCAGATATGATGTCTGTGTCAGTTAAGTGGACCATCTGTTTAAATGCACGACTTCATGAAATAGGTTTTTGTCTGTTTCGTTTTGAGAATCTACTAGTGTCTCAATCGCTCTCGGCCCATTCCGCGCATGGTTTATAATACATTTTTTTTTTATAAAGCCGTCTTGAGCTGGGTCTTCATGTGAGCGGAAACGGCAGCGGAAAACGCCAAAAGCCTATGAAGCAGTGAAATACAATGAATGTTTTCATGAGTACTGAAGTGAAATGACATGGACCGCACTCTCTCTTTTGACTACTTGGTGGATTTTGGACGTTTGGGTTTCCGTACATGTGAAAACACGACGTAAATCTCAAAAGTGAATACATAATAACACTTCTGCGGGGGGGGGGGGTGTGCATAACGCTCGGGGGGGGGGGAAAGAGAGAGAGAGAGGCGGGGGGGGGGGGACCAGGATGCAGATCTTTGTTTCTCGAGGGCATACGCCTAACTTCTTGGGAGAATACTTATAAATGCTTTTCAGTTATCCTGGTAATGAGTGAAAAAAAAGTTAGTTGGTGTTGTTGGTGTGTGGTTGTGGTTTTTGTTGTTGTTGTTGTGGATTTTGTTGGTGTTGTAACTTTCGAAAAAGGTGTCAGATTATGTAAAAATTGAACAGCGGGTGTTCAAAACGTTTTCGGTTTTCTGTCCCGACAAACGATAGTTTTTACCGATATTTCATCTGTCAGCCTGACCCCTGACATAAGAATATGAATGTTGTTACAAGTACGTACGCCCCCCCCCCCCCCCAAAGTTTTCTGCGCTAGGGGTACGTATTTTAAAGCCTTTTGTGACTCCAGAGCTAGAGAGCTCCTCCCGAAATACTCCTAACAACAGCCTTAATTAACTATTCTTTCAGATTTTCTTTTTGTTTTCCTCCTGTTTTTTGGTTGAAAGGGTAGAGGGGCAGAGTAAGGGATTCGATAAGATTTAGGGTTGAGGATAAGGTCGGGATTAGGGATAGGTACGTTTACACATGAACCCCTAGCACAAAACGCTTGTATAACAACAGTATATCACGTTCGGCCCTAGAGGAATACTTTGTCGTGCAAAACGTGTTCACTTTCATAACAACCTTGTCAGTTTGCAGGATCACCGACATAGATAGAACATTCGTCGTCGTCGGTTTGAGGTCTTTGTTTTGAAAATCGCTGCCCTTGGCATTTATACCTCATGTTTCTTATTGTTTTTCCAGGGGCGGATCTACAATGAAACTAATGAAGCTTAACCCTTTATTTACTAGATATGCTTTACTTCATTAAATTCATAACTAGACTTGATTTTTCTACATGTGGTATGCCGTCATGCCTGGAAGTGTGCATCTCAGTATGTTTTTATCTTGCTTTTGTGGAGGATGAGAATGTATGAATAAATAAGAACAATCTGGAGTATGGACACTCACCTGTTAGCTCTCGGCCAAACAACAAAACTTTCGAGGTATAGAAGTTCACTCTGCGTGAAGACAATCACATTGAAGAAGGAAAACGGAGTAAACGGAAGTGTCTTGAATGAAATAATACAGGAAAGTAGCGGTTCAAAGTGTCTTTAATAAAATAGCACAGGAAAGTAGTGGTTCAAAGTTAATGAAATAGCACAGGAAATTAGTGGTTCAAACTGTCTTGAATGAAATATCACAGGATAGTAGCGGTTCAAAGTGTCTTGAATGAAATAATACAGGAAAGTAGTGGTTCAAAGTGTCTTTAATGAAATAGCACAGGAAAGTAGTGGTTCAAACTGTCTTGAATGAAATAGCACAGGAAAGTAGCGGTTCAAAGTGTCTTGAATGAATAGCACAGGAAAGTAGCGGTTCAACGTGTCTTTAATGAAATAGCACAGGAAAGTAGCGGTTCAAAGTGTCTTTAACGAAATAGCACAGGAAAGTAGCGGTTCAAAGTGTCTTTAATGAAATAGCACAGGAAAGTAGCGGTTCAACGTGTCTTTAATGAAATAGCACAGGAAAGTAGCGGTTCAACGTGTCTTTAATGAAATAGCACAGGAAAGTAGCGGTTCAAAGTGTCTTTAATGAAATAGCACAGGAAATCAATGGTTCAAAGTATCTTTAACGAAATAACACAGGAAAGTAGTGGTTCAAAGTATCTTCAACGAAATAACACAGGAAAGTAGTGGTTCAAAGTATCTTTACTGAAATAACACAGGAAAGTAGTGGTTCACTTCGTCTTTACATAAATATGGTGGGAAGATATTTCGGTGATATTATCAGTCCTGTGAAATGTTCCATTAATCACAATAATGTGTTCAATGTAGCGAATGTGACGCTGAACAAAATTCTGAAATAATCGCCCCCTTTCAGGGTCTCATTATTATACTTTCTGTCCTCCTGCGTTCTGTATCTGCTACTATAGCGCCTCCATTATGGGCAAAACGAGCATAAAGAAATCACGAACAGAAAGACAGCAGAATAGAGCTGAATCCCTGAAGAAAGCAAAAACTCAACCTTTGACTCTTTCTCTCTCTCTCTCTCTCTCTCTCTCTCTCTCTCTCTCTCTCTCTCTCTCTCTCTCTCTCTCTCTCTCTCTCTCTCTCTCTCTCTCTCTGATTTTTTCTCACTTCTTCGCTTAATAATATGGGCCTGTCGAGTGTTATCTTTAAACAAACTGCCTACATTGTGATAGTTACGTCCTTTTTCTCAAATTAATTCTGTTTTTTTCCATTTTATGGTTTTCTTTATTTTCACCGGCGTATAAAAAAATTATTAGGCCAATGATCAGCTTAACGTGTCGACATATTTGCCTGGTTGGGCTTTTGTGTTTCGTTTTATTTTTTGTTTTAACGAAAGCAAGAAGTTCTTTGGCCTCTTTCCTCATAGCAATCCTCCCTGGCGTTAGAGAGAAAAATGAACAATATGACCTGGACCGGAAGCTGGGAGTGGGCAGCGACCTGTAAAGATAATGGACGTTTTTGTGTTATGTCACTGCAGTTTCGCTGTAACAAGATGCACAAGCATTGCTTCTGTTTAGTGACGACAAGCCGTACGTTCACACCAGAGATCCGCTTTCGTGCGTTCGTTTTCTGAACGTGTGTTAACGAACAAGTGCGTGTTTCACACTTCTGTCCGTTCGTGAGCGTACCTTCTGTCCCAATAAGAATGCTAGACTGAACATTAATTCTCTATACGTGTCATGCCGCACCAATGTTGGCGCTTGATTTCACCCCATTTGCACACCGTGTATTGTCGCGTCACACTAACACACGGGAGTATCACGGGACAAATTTTAGGGCGGCGGTGAAAAAGATTTCACGAAAGAACGTTAACGTTCGGAAACGATCGGTTACGAGAGTTAGGTGAGAACAGTAATTGGCGAGACATAAAGATTTACGTCATCCGTTCATGAGTGGTACGAAAGTCAACGATAGTGGATCTCTGATGGGAACGCGGGATTAGTGTAAGGTGTGTGTGCGTCTGTTTGCTCCCAAGAGGCAACAAATAGGCACCCGTAAATGTATTTTCATGCGTATCTGGTTTTTCTAAAGGTGGGTTTCCATGTGTGCGGAAATGGCAACGCAAGCGTCAAAAATCCATCAAGCAGTAACAAGAAAGAGTGTTTCCATGTACGCGGAAACGGCGTTTGAGTACTCGTGAAAACATCTATTATATATTTCAGTAACTCGCAACCTTTGGCATGACTAACTGACCAAAGTATTCACTCTTCAGGCCTTAAATTTGGCAGGAAGGTGGCAATTGAGATAAGGAAGATGATGGCTATAATTAAAAGTTGTTTACTTCAAGCATGTATTTTTAAGAAATAACAATGTTTATTGCTATGTAACATCTGTATATTTGCATGTTTGTTTCGTTTTCCATCTATCATACATTTCAGAAATTCTCCACCTTTGAACGCAAAATGCTTTTTTATTAGACCACCACTAACCCAATTTTACATGTTCATTTCAAATACCGCGGAGGGTGCACGGAAGTTTTTATTACTCTGATTAATTTGGTTCTTGAATTCATAGAAAATGCATTGTTTCATCGTGCTGTCATTTTCATCCTCCATCTTGGCTCCATTCTATTATAGCACCGTGCATGTCATAAAAAGTATCCATATCAAGCTTGGTGTGCAGGGTCCTGGCGCGCATGAGTTCTGAGGCGGGACTGCAGATTACTACTTTTACTGTAAGAGAGAGAGAGAGAGAGAGTGTACATGATTGTTTATTCCGGGCAATGCCCGGTACGTCATCTGGTCTATTATATATTTCAGTAACTTGCAACCTTTGGCATGACTAACTGACCAAACTATACACTCTTCAGGCCTTAAATTTGGCAGGAAGGTGGCAAGTGAGATAAGGAAGATGATGGCTATAATTAAAAGTTGTTTACTTCAAGCATGTTTTTTTTTTTTTAAATAACAATGGTTATTGCTATGTAACATCTGTATTTTTGCATGTTTGTTTGGTTTTACATCTAATTATATATTACGCACTTTCTCCACCTTTGAACGCAAAAGGCTTTTTTATTAGGCAACCCACAGAAACCAAATTTTACATATTCATTTCAAATACTGCGGAGGGTGCACGGAAGTTTTCATTATTTTGCTTAGTTTGGTTCTTGAATTTATAGAAAATGCATTGTTTCATCGTGCTGTCAATAGCTCTAATTTTCATCCTCCATCTTGGCACCATTCTGTTATAGTACCATGCATGTCATAAAAAGTAACCATAATTATCAAGCGTTCAGTTTGGTGCGTAGTGTCCTGGCGCGCATGAGTTCTGAAGCAAGACTGCAGCAGATTACTACTTTTATTTTAAGAGAGAGAGAGAGAGAGAGAGAGAGAGAGAGCACATGATTGTTTATTCCGGGCAATGCCCGGTACGTCATCTAGTAATTATATATTTCGCAAAAATCTCCACCTTTGAACGCAAAAGGCATTTCTATTAGACCACCTATACTAACCCAGTTTTACATGTTCATTTCAAATACCGCGGAAGGTGCACGGAAGTTTTTATTATTTTGAGTAGTTTGGTTCTTGAATTTATAGAAAATGCATTGTTTCATCATGCTGTCATTTTCATCCTCCATCTTGGCTCCATTCTGTTATAATACCAGAGAGTATAGATGTATACATCTATACTCTCTGATAGTACCGTCGGGGGGGGGGGGGGGTTAGATGGCCATAAAAAGTAACCATATCAAGCTTGGTGCGCAGTGTCCTGGCGCGCATGAGTTTTGAAGCAGGACTGCAGATTACTACTTTTATTGTAAGAGAGAGAGAGAGCACAATTTGATTGTTTATTCCGGGCAATGCCCGGTACGTCATCTGGTTCTCTCTATTTCACCACATGAAGGGTTTTGTCGTTTCCGTCTCCGTGCCATTGAAAACGCAGCTTTAACTAGTTGTTCGTCGGTAGACGTCTTCATTTGTTTTCGTAGATGCGCCTTGGCGTAAGCAATGGAGTAAAGAAAATATTCGAAATCTATATATAATATACACAGTATTGACAGCGGTGCAAGACATATTTTTCGGGGGTGGGGGTGGGGGGGGGGCGGAGACAATGGTTCATAAATTGCCTTGAATGATGAAGAGAAAGACTTTGGATTCTTCATAGCTTTGGGTCCGTGCCCCCCCCCCTCCTATTTTCACCCGCACCCCCCCCCCTTTTTTAAAAAAAAGATTTTGGTCGCAAACAGAAGTTCAGAAAAGCTTTCTAAGCAGATAAACAGTCATAGTACACATAAGTCGTTTTGCGTCTTTCTTTGTCACAAGCTACTTGAAAGCCTTTTCATGAATGGACACCCATGCCAAGTTACGAGGAACAATTGAAGTAAAGTGATGTTCGTGCGCGCACGCTGTGTTGAACGCATTACGCATTAAACAAGAGCGCTATGTTTTTCGTGCACTGTTCTCTTTCTCGCCCTGCTGTTAAGCTTTCAGCTTGCAACGCTTGACCTCATTATTATCGTACATATGTTAGTATACCAGTGACGTACATAAAAAAAAGTGAAACTAAGTCGTGGAGCGCGGCCGCCATTTTCCTAATATGGCAAAACGGTTTGCAGATGGGACGCAGATATATTGGCGGTGAGTCGCAGAAAGGCCAGATGTAAGACAACAGTTGACAAAAAATAAAGAAATAAAATAGGTTACTCCTGTTGTTGTTTTTTATTGAAAGGATAGAGGGCAGGGTTAGGGATTCGAAAAGATTTAGGGTTGGGGATAAGGACGGGGTTAGGAATAGGTACGTCTACATACGCGCCCTTAGCGCAAAATGCTTGGGGTGTGTACGTTCTAATAACAACAGCTTTGCTGTAATCCTTTAGGGTCAGTGTAATGTGAACATCCCCGCGTACATATAGCAAGAAATTGCCAACTATCAGTGAATTAATTCTTAACCAGATTGTGTAGATTTCACCCGCATCCAAAGAAACGCTACGCCGGCAGGCTCTTTAAAATCGTCATTTTACTGTCGTGGACCCGCAGCGCATCTTGTCCTTATCAGGGGTTACTGATTGGTTTAAACTGTTTAAGAAAGTACATTCTGTACAAAAACATGTTTTAAAACTGTACTTTACAGATAAAATCTGTTTTATACGGGCCTTTTTCCCGTTTTGATTTTTATCGGTGAATTTTTAATTGATTAAGCCCTGAGAATCAAGCTATACAACAATTAAAAAAAAAACTTTTTCGGGCAGTCACCCCTTTTTGGCTCCAAATTTTCCTTTATCATCCACCTACCCCTATCCCAACAGATACATTTCACAAGAAGACAAATTACACGCAAACTATTACTTAGCCTTTCTCGAAGCTTTATGAATGACCATATATATAATAAAAATAATAATATGTTTTGTTCATTCACTACTAAACAGAAAGCATTCTGTATCAAATGTACACACGCACACACACAAAAAAGGCGTTTTCTATGCATAAAACCCACCAACGCGTGCTGTTGAACAATTCAGTGGCTGCCTCTGTATTTGCCCCGGAATTACCCCCCCCCCCTTTTTTTTTTATAAAAATCGCTTTCACCCCTCCCTCCGCCGCCCATTTCTTCGTTTTAGGCCCCTTCCCCTTAATGGTTGTTTGCACAGTAATGAGGCTTTGCGAAATGTAAAGTGTTTTTCTTTTTTTGTTTTTTTACTTTTGGCCACAGTTTAAATAATTTTGACTTGACACGCGTTCGACTGCCTTTCACAAGCGTTCAAATGAGTGCACTTTTCCCCTGACCAACAAAAGAAAATGCGCCTCGGGAGTATGCGCAGGGGAACCGCATCAAGACAACAAAATGGACAAATAATCATGCGGAGACTTGCCGGAGCAGTAAACAGTAACTGCCCCGCGGTCACACCAAAGATCCGCTTTCGTCAACTCTCGTGTGACTCACGAACAGATGACGTCAACCTTTACATCTCGCCTAGAAGTTTTCTCCGCAAATTTACGAGAGTTAGGCGGGAACACATGATATGCAAGATATATTGTATAAAGATTGACGTCATCCGTTCGTGAGTAGTACGAAAGTTAACGAAAGCGGATCTCTGGTGGGGACACAGACTAATAAATTAACCAAAACTGGAAACACGAGCTTCGGGCTGTGTCGTTTTTTTCGGAATTTCCCGAGCGGCGGTCGTATAACCAACATGGCCGCCGCTCGGGAAATTCCGATTCTAGTTCTATGTGCAGTAGAAATTTCTTTTTATTTGTCAAGATTGGTGGTACATGTATTAATTTCTTGGTGCGGAACCAAACTTCCGCGTTCAGTAGGCGCGTCAAAATGGTGTCATTCAACATTGTAGCTATGCTGAAGCGTCGGTCGTAAACGTAAACCTAATGTGGCAGATGGTTCATGACCTTTCACTGTTTTGTGACGTCACACAATGGGATCATCCAGTCTGGGTATTTTATTAGTCTGTGGGTGGGGACACGGGGTACGGCTGGGAAGTATGTTTACCATCGGGCGCTAAAGCCGCCTCCTCTGCTAGTTTTAAATACATGTATGTATTTCATTTCTCGCTGTCTGCAGTGTTTCTGTGGGATTTTTTATTTTTTTTACCCCTCGTAACCGTTATTGGTTTTACACCAGTGCTTGAGTAAATTTTGCCCAGGAATAACAGATTGGCGTAACTCCCACTTTAATGGTTTTTGAGAATACATAGTTCCAAATTTTGAAATGACCCTTTGATTTAAGCAGGGGTGGGACTTTCACTACTTGAAGGGTTTTTGACGGTTCCGTTTCCGTGCACATGAAAACCCAGCTTAAGAAAAAGGCAACCCACTTCTGGGATGGCGCTACGTTTTATCTGTGTGCTTTTCAAAGTGTTACTCACAATATAGCTATGTAGATCTTGGCCCAGCCAGCAACCTTACGGAAGTCCAACGCATAAGACTGATTTCAAGTTTTGCACATAAGAATAACATCGTTCCCATGCAGATCCGCTGGTTACGACATCGCGCCGACGTCGGTTTGATGTAGGGAATCTACCCTACGGTAATCCTACCAGTCCTACGGAAATGTACTTCGGATTGACTCAGTGATGCTGGCTTGGGTACTAGTACTTCCAGTTTATCAAGGACCATCATCTTCGGTAGTCTCATTGTCTTCAGAAACCTCTTCATTACGATTCAGTTTTTGTTGTCCTTATAAGTCTTATTTGATGTGTTGTTTTATAAGCCCTCGCTTCGCCATCTGATTAGCTTCGAATTTGTCAGGCAGTAATGTAATTTAAATTAATGACGGCAGTAAATTCTTTGTAGGAAGATTAGAAGAAAAGTTGGAAAGTGTAATATAAGATAACAAGACACCGCTTCGTTTCAGTGTCAGGCAATAAAATTTAGTGTCGGTGACGAGTTCTTTGTAAAATTGGTGACTAGTTGGGCGTTTCTTATCACCTGTGCACTTTTCACTGCGCTGCCGGCATTGGTTCTGTAACAACTTGTGGGATAGAATGAAACATCAGGACGAGACACCGCCTTGTTTCACCTGTACACTTTTCAACGTGATTGTCATACATGTATTAAGCTGGTTCTTCATGTTTACGGAAACGGCAAAACCTCTTCAAGTAATGAAATAGAAGGAATGTTTTCACGTGTAACGAAACGCCGTTTCCGTACATATGGAGACGCATCTTTCTTTTTACTGCTTGGTGGATTTTTGACGTTTTTGTTTGCCGTTTCCGTTTCCTTACACCTGAAAACACAGCTTTAGCTTTGTAATTATCTGTAGAATGTCGTGAAACTAGAGACCGTGACCACAGACATTCATTTACACGAAAGAAGACGCTAGAGAACTTTGAAGTGAATTATTGTTGAGTTGGTGCTGTCAGTACTGAACAGGAGCAGAATATCAACATTTTTGTATGTTCTTCACTTTGATATCGAATACCACTCTTTTGAGCTGTCACTCCCCTGGGTTTTTGTTGTTGTTGTTGTTGTGTATTTTTGGGGGGGGGGGGGGGTGGGTTCGTTTGTCTCTCTCCGTTGAAACAGTTATTTATGTCTCTCCATGGACATGTCTCTCTATTTGAGCTAGCCTATCACTCTGTCCTGCTCCACTTACGTAAGTTCTTCACTGGATATCATCTGCTGACTGTTGGAACTCCGTTAAATCTAGCATTTGAGTTTAGTCTTAACGAGGCCGCAACAGACGACCGATGATATGGAATGTCACTGTTTTGAGCTGTCACTCCTTTGAAATGGTATCAATGTCACTCCTTTGAGCTGTCATTACTTTGAACGGCTCTACTTATTTAGATTTGTTTTTGTTTTGTTTTTTTCTTTATCAGAACTGACGTCGGGTGACGTCCAGAACTGGAACAAAATGACGGGGTTCTACCAACGCCCGACCTTCGCATGGCAGGACTATTTAGTGTTCAGCATCATGTTGGTCATTTCGTCGGCCATTGGTCTTTTCTTTAGCATCAGGGCCCGCAGGAAGCACACGGCAAACTCAGAAGAGTTGCTGACTGGTAAGGTTTTTACAGTAAATTGGCGACCTTCAGTTCTTGTTTGTTCCAACTTCACTTTTTGCACAGCTGAGAAATTCAACATTAACGGAACTGTGAACAGCTTGATAAGTGCCACAACGCATTTAAACAAGTGTCAGAGTGTGCATTGGTTATACTTCTTTTACATACTAAAAGTTATCCAGTTTTTTGTTTGTTTTAGTTTAATGGAGATAGATTATAGAGCGAACAAGATATAAGGTTGCGAATAATTTGCCTAGGAAGCCAGAGGTTTTGGGTTTGATTCTTTGTGGGTTGATCCTGTCAAACGGTCTTTCCTTATCTTAATTTTGTTTTCTTTAGGTCCTGTTTTACATATTGCCTGAGATTATTATAGGATATTATCTTTCGCCACTGTAATTCAGGCATGTTTAATCCCACAGACCCGAACCTTAGCCTGTTTGAAAAAGTAGAAAGCACCGTTTTTGCCAAACATAAATGTTAATCTACGTCTATTAGTGTTGGTTTTACATTCAAAAATTTATAAACCTGTTGAAAAGTGTTTTTAAAAGCCTTAATCCTTACAAGCGTACAAAGTGCAAATCTGTTTGAATCATGTCTCATGTTATTCAGCCTAATGAGTCAGGAAATGTGTGCACTATCTCTGTCATTAATTTCTGGCGGATTATTTTAATTTGTACGAAATTGTAATCATAAAGTTAACCACTTTCTGAACATATTCTTTCTCCAGGTAGTAGAAAGCTCCCTGTACTTCCGGTGGCCTTGTCCTTGAGTGCTAGTTTCACTTCTGCAACTACCATTTTGGGCATTCCGGCTGAGGTTTATTACAGAGGAGGGGAGCAGTGGTTGTGGATCATAGGACTCATTCCATGCTTTCTGATTACTGCTTTTTTCATCCTGCCTATCTTCTACAAACTCCAGTTGACAAATGCATATGAGGTAGAATCTAGATCTACGTATAAAGTAGGCCTACTTGATCCTAGATCTAGATCTAGATCTAGAATCTAGCCTCTAGAATAGTCTCAATAGATCTATGGTCAATGCACTAGGTGCGGTCACGAGGCAGGAAATGGTAAATGCCCAGAAGTAAACAAAGTCCAGCAAGCTTCTGACTGGCTCAATTTAGCCACTGAACTTTGGGCTTGTCAGTGAACACTTAAAATTCTCTCTCAGTTAATCTGTGCTGGTCAGAACACTTTTCATGTGTAAGCATCAACTGCATGTCTGTGCGGTCACCTGCTGGTGGTGCAGTCACCTGCATGTAAGTGCCATCAGTGCATGCTCTCTGTGCGATCAATATCAAAATATCTGATAATTAACCTTCCCATCCTCTTCTTTTCCAGTTCCCTTACTTCCCACTCTTTCTTGTCCTCATGCTGAATTTACTAGAGTCTAGATCTACTTTACTAAACTTATTCTTTGATCAAGTTGCAAAATGCCTTGAAATATAGTCTAGATCTAGATCTAGCCTATGTATTTGGATTTTACCACAATATTATTCTTTGTTTCTCATTAAATTCAGTTGTTTACTATTAGCTGGTGTGCAGTGGCTCTTTTTTTTAACTCGTTTTTATCATATAATCATATTAATAAGTAATAAGAAATAATGCTACTAGATCTAGTGATCCCAGTTGATGCAAACACAACACTGATGTCACACTGCAGTTACCAGTGACTGCACCTCATGCAGGGTGTCAGATGAATGCATGTCAGTGCAGACAGCACCATAGGTGCATAATCATGCTCGTAATACCCAGAAAACATATTTTTAATGAAAATCCACTCAAAGTAGAGTGTCCAGAGCACTTCTGTGAGTTTACACCAGACCACTAAATGGAGAAAACTGTAGGGTCACATAATTATCTACCTTTGAACTCAAGATGGAAGTTGTGGGGACACAAAATTTGGGAAAGTTATCCAAGGCAAAATACAAGCTTAGACAGCAGTCATATTCTATGTGATGTATTGATAAGAATGTCTCAAAACCAGGATAAGTTACAAAAACACTGGTAAATGAAACTGTATGGAAAAACAACTATTGACCACACCAACATGCTGACCGCACCTAGTGCATTGACTATAGATCTATTTCAAGTAAATATGTTCAAAAGGTGAAGGACCATAATCATCCTGATGGCTGCAGAGGATCCTTGTTTAATTTTAAAACAGTCAAATTTAAAGAACAAGTTGAAGGATAAATAGATCTACTGTCAGTGCACTATGTGCAGTCAGCATGTCGATGCGATCATATTTATAAATTTGTTTTTCGGTACAGTTTCATTTACCGCTGTTTTTGTGATTAATCTACGTTTGTGACGTTCTTAATCAAGACATCACAACATCACATCACATATGACTGCTGTCTAAGCTTATATTTTGCCTTGAATAACTTTTCCAAGTTTTGTGTCCCCACAACTTCCATCTTGAGTTCAAACTAGATCTACAAAGGTAGATTCTAAATATGTGACCCTACATTTTTCTCCATTTGCTGGCGTAAGCTCACAGAATTGCTCAATCTCCGGACACACTATTTTAGGAGGATTTTCATCAAAAATATGTTTTCTGGGGATTATGAGCGTTATTATGCACATATGGCACTGACTGCACTGACAAGTGACATGCATTTATTTGCCACCCAGCATGAGGTGCGGTCACTGGTAATTGCACTGTGACATCAGTGTTCTGTGTGCATCAACTGGGGTCACTAGCAGCATTATTATTTATTATTAATATGAATACATGATGTATTCTAAACAAGAGTTCAAAAGGGCCCCTGCACACCAGCTAATAGTACCCGACTGAATTTAATGAGAAACAAAGAATAATACTGTGGTAAAATCCAAATACATAGGCTATATTTCAAGGCATTTTGCAACTTTATATTAAATCAAGGAGTAGGCCTAGTAAATTCAGTGACTTAAATTGTATGAGAACAGTTCTCCCTTCTTTTAAAGCAGGAAAGAAAGAAGGCAGAGAAGAAACAGAAGGTACAGGAGGAACGGAAATAAAAGAAGGAGTTAGCAGAGGCAAAGTACATTGAAGGTAGAAATAAGTGGGTGAATCAGAATGATTGTAGTGTGGTGGTGAAGAGCAGCCTACAAAAATAAGGCAGAATACCAGCCTGAGGACAAGAAAGAGTGGGAAGACAGACAGCTGGAAAAGAAGAGAATGGGAA
Organism: Onchidella celtica; assembly: GCA_963931925.1. NCBI lineage: Eukaryota > Metazoa > Mollusca > Gastropoda > Systellommatophora > Onchidiidae > Onchidella > Onchidella celtica. The sequence continues at coordinate 52,108,259 of OZ007574.1, read as the reverse complement.
AGTTGATTATCAGGTCCATTTTGATATTGATTGCACAGATGAGCATGCATTGAAGGCACATATAATCTGGTGATTGAGTGACCAACAACTTGTGACCGCACCGACATACAGTGACTGCACAGACATGCAGTTGAGACTAACAGATGAAAAGTGTTCTGACCAGCACATGTTCATTGGGAGACAACATTTATGTGTTCATCGACAAGCCCTAAGTTCACTGTTTAAAATGAGTCAGTCAGAAGCTCGCTGGACTTAGTTCAGTTCCAGGCAGTTACTGTTTCCTGCCTGGTGACTGCCATCTAGTGCATTGACTGTATGACAATGGTATGAGTGGAGACCAATAATGAATAACAAAATATCCATGTCGAAGAAGGTATAGATCTGAACAGTTTTATCTGAACAACATTATGATAACTTGTCATAAGTCACTTATGTTTTCTCTTCTTTTCAGTACCTAGAACTGAGATTCAACAAATATATCCGCTTCATGGGATCTCTAGCTTTTGCTGTGATAATCGTAAGTTTTGAATTGTTCCCATACTCTTTTTTTTGTCTTCCTTTGTTTTACTGCCATGTGCAGTTTTAGGGGTTTTTCAGTGCAGCCTTTTCTTATAGCTAAACAGTTTGATCCATGGAAAACTACCATTTCTTTTAGGAACGTTCTGATTCTACAAGCATTGTTGGTTCTGGTACAGAATTATAAATTCATTGAAGACCTTTAGCAAATGTTTGCTGCAATCTGCGAAAGGATCGTGATTGTTATTATCATATATTGGCTATTAGTTCAAATTTGAAGGAGAGTAAAACTTGTAAAAGCCTAGAGAATTGCGAGACTACTAAATGAATATCAACAATTTTATATAACTGTTTATGCACCTATCATCTGTCTATTAAGTCCTGCCATCATTTCAGCCGTCTCTTCATTAAAATGCTCATGCAATCCCTCCAGCCAGTCATACAGATGAGGGATGAGAGAGATGATTTGCAGGCTTTGCTAAGAATCAAAGTTTGGGCATGCCATCACAGGTCATATCATTGTAGTTTTGGTTTTACTTCCTCAGTTGGTCTATATGGCTGCTGTATTGTATGCCCCAGCTGTAGCCCTGAGTCAAGGTGAGACTGTCAATACTGTCTGCCTCAGTTAGCACATCTGATGTTTTTGGAAAAACGCATCATGAATGGAACATTTAACGTTCCTGGTGTTGTGAGGGAACACTCCCTTATTAGCATAAATTATTTTTTATGTATTTAGTATGTGTCATATATCATTGATTGTGTACATGTTTTGGATTCATGCAGATGTTATTTTCAAAACTAGTCTTCACACGCCAATTTGGACATTTCATTTTATGGATATTAATAATTATAAGTTTCAGATTTGTTGGTATTCAGATGGCCCTTTCCCTATTTGAATGTTTTCATGATTTGATATCTTCAGTGACTGGACTCTCCAAGGAGATCTCCATCCTGACCATGGGTCTTGTCTGTACATTTTACACATCTATAGTAAGTGCCCTGCTCATGTCCATACTGTTCTCATTGTGCATTGTAACATAGTTAAGGACCCAAGACAAGCTGACTTTTTATTTTTGTTACCCAGAACAGATTATTAAAAAAAAAAATTTCTCTCTAAATTTTATATGTAAAGCCTATGAATTCAACAAAAAAAAAGGTTAAATTACATCCTAAAGAGACATACAGATCTAGTGGCACAAGGTTTGGATCTCAAGCTTTATGTTAAAGCTAAATTAGAAGCTGTGCTATTGTGCTTCAAGTGAACAATCACCCACAAGTCATGGTAGGAATTATAGTTTGATAGTATTGACGTGGTGACATTACATTTGCAAGCTTTCTGCACCTAAAGTTGGCTGGAAGCATCACTTTTTTTTACCAGGCAGTCAGGATATAAGAGCTGTGGAATGTCATATTGCCTTTTACTTTGTTCTCTCAAAGTATGGTTGAAATTTTCTGCTGCAAAAAAAGATGCTTCATATTTAATGACTTATGAACATTTTATGACAAGATAAAAGCAAGATATGTGGATAAGACAGAAAAGCTCAGATCAAAACATCATCATACTGATTCTCAAACACTTAACAATACCTGTAAAAGTGAGGCACGTTCCCACTGCAAATTCCTGAAATTGCCAGCTGTGGACATTTCCATTCCTCCAAGCAATAAAATATCAAACTTTCCATATGTCTTCTATCAGGGTGGGATCCGTGCTGTGGTCTGGACAGATGCCTTTCAGCTGATTGTCGTGTGGTCAGGGCTGTTAGCTTTGATGTTTAAAGCAGCAAATGATGTTGGAGGATGGACAAAAGTTTGGGAGGTGGCTGATGAAGGATGCAGATTACCTAGATTTGAGTAAGTTTCATTTTCTGTCTCTTACATTGAAATACCTTGTGGCATAACAAGTGATGTAACTTCTTATTCCATCTACATATAGTTGTACAGGGCTTTACAAGTCAACCATGGTCATGAAAAAGAAACTGGCAAGCCGTGTACGTGGTTATCGTAATGTAAAATTATAATTATCATAATATTATGAAAATGCATCTGTATAATTTAACACTACCATGTATTATGGCAAGAGATGTAGCTTTTTATTCCATCCACATATAGATGTATAGGGCTTTATATGTCATTCATAAAACTAGCACAAAAAAAAAGGCTAGGATTTACATGTAAAATTTGGTTACTGTAGGTGACCTAATAAAAAACCTTTTTTGCATTCAAAGGTGGAGAATTTGAGAATTATATGTATAAATTAATAATGGTAGCTCACAGGCAGTTTACTTACATTAATTTTTTATTGCTCTTTCTTTCTGTGTCACCAGAATGAATCCAGATCCTTTCATACGCCACACATTTTGGACTCTTCTGATTGGTGGAGGGACCAACATGATGACGGTGTATGGGGCAAATCAAACAAACCTTCAGAGATATGCCAGTGTTCGAACATTGAAAGGATCAAGGATGTAAGTGAACAATGGACAATGTAGACTTCTTCTATTTCCATGCCATCCTCATATATTCTCGTTTCATATAAATCAATTCATTATGCTTAATACCAAATGTCTATTTGTAAGATATACTTCTGAATCATTCTGACTCAGTTTTGTTCATTCAGTGCCTAGATTTGACAGAAACATAGATCAAGTCTTTCTTCCTCAATAATTTTGCAAGCATCACTGCTGAATAAATTTTGAATTTACTTCTGGTCTCGCTGACTCAGTGTGCTTGGAATATGTGATACCGCATGCACAAACTAATTTTGAATTTACTACTGGTCCCACTGACTCAAACAGTGTGCTTGGAATATGTAATACTGCATGCATGAATGAGCAATATGTGTCTCCATTTTCAGAGCCTTGCTGTTGAATCTTCCCCTCTGGATTGTCTACCTGACCATTCTGTGCCTGCTGGGCATTGTCATGTATGCTTACTTCCTTACCTGTGATCCTATGTTATCTGGAGATATTGATAATGGAAAGAAAGACCAGGTATGTTAGGCTCAAATCCTGATTGATTCTTTGTAATTACTTGTGGGATAGTGTAAAATATAGAGACACGACGCAGCCTTGTTTCATCTATCTACTTTCAGTGTGGTACTCACATTGGCTAGATGTAATTGTTGATGGGGTGGTATAGAGCCTGAGTGGAGCCTGTTGAATAGACAGTGTCATAATTCCAGTACTGTTTTTTTGGTCAGGAGAAATGACATTGTACTGAATGACTGGTTATTCTTTAATGTAAGCTGAAGTCTTTTCCTTTTCAAATTTAACATTTATAATATAGGTGCTTGAAAAGGCTTGATATAGCTTTTGAGCTGCGTAAAATTGATTTTCAGCAGGGGGTTTGCCTCTCATACTCGGTCCCCATCTGGACGTTCCCTGGACTCTGGCCTTTATTCTGACTACTTGAAAAGGTTTCAGATATTTTTCTCCGTTCCCCGTTCCATCCCTGTTCTCTCTTAGGTATTCATCAACAGGCCCCTCTATGTATGATACACTCGTGTTATATCACAAGTGAGAGAAAGACTCAGAAAAAGTTTTATGTGGAAAGAAAGAGAAACAGGTGACAATTGAATGCTGGTACATTGCCATTCTTGGGATATTTCCACTTATTATTTCTTGGTCTGTTTTTGTTCTTTGTGTTTCTTTAGTTGTTTCTGAACCCATCTTCATTCAGTTTCATGGTAGAGCATGAAATCAGATTTTTTTTAAAGATGATAGCAATATACTTCCAAAATTTTTTGTCATATCACACTACCTGAGAATTTCAAAATGTTGGAACAAGTTCAAGATTTTATATTTATTTTCTTTTGTAAAGTTCTTTTGAAATGATAGAACAAATAAAGTGTGATGTGGTAATTGGCCATTAGTTGAGCTTCTCTGTTTTATCGTAGGGCATTTCTTGGTGGTGATTATGTCCATTACACTGAACTGAAAGGGAGAGACACATAGGAAGAGATAGAATGAACACAGATAACAAATATCCTTTTTGAGTCAGTATATTGTGTTGGTTGTCCATTGATGTGCGATGAAGACGTAGTCTGTGAACTCATCGATGACTCCACAGTCCAAAACTGGAAACGCAGGGCGCCGGCATGTGTCACAGCGGTAATCTGTTGTTTGAGTTGCAGTAGACGCTGTTCTGTGGCATCTGTCCTTTGCCGCTTTAAGGCATTTCCTCCGGCCCTGTTCAAAGCCAGCCGTCACTCTGTGAAAGAGCGACCTCCAAGCCTGTCTGTTTACAGCAGTGGCTTCGAGCTCGTGTAGCTGGATGTCACTCCATCTGAGGTTGCTCTTTAGGGTGTCCTTGTACCTCAGTTGGGTCTTCCCTGTGTGCATGAGCCCTGCGGCTGTCGTCCATTCTGATGACACGGCCAGTCCAACGCAGTCGAGCCTTCAATTTTTGAATCAGTTTATGCATCACAAATATTCACAACACTTTTAATTATCTATTGCCACTTGATAGAAACTCATAGCATACACAGTAGGAACTGTATGTAACCAGAGAGAGTGAGTTCTAACTTTACCAATGCATCTGTGTCTTTTTTCAGTTGATTCCATTGCTTGTCCTAGTAAGTATGGGTGAATTTCCAGGACTACCAGGGCTGTTTGTTGCTGCCATATTCAGTGCTTCGATCAGGTACATAGTTCTAGACTCTGTCATAAGTACACCGTCGCTTGCCATTAACACCTTGCCCGCCACACAGATTTCCAGCCATATGCTGGGTGCAAAAGGAGACAAACCGGCAAATCTCACAAATTACACAAATCCTAACTTCATGCTTTCAAAATACATGCAAATGACACCAGTAAGTAGGGGAACCAGCTAGGAAAATACAAAACAATCATAATTCGGGAATTGTCTCCATGTGATCACTCAAGAAATGCATACCACTAGGCCTGGAACAGTTCCGGGCACATGGCAGTTTGGTGAGACTAGACAGCCCAGAACAGCTCCAGGCAAAGCAGGGAAGGGGTTAATTTATGCATTGTATTGCCAGTTGTTTGTGTTAGGCATTCTAGGGATAAATTTATGATTGCTCCCTGTAACTGTTTATCTCTTGTTGATGGCATTATGTCTTAGTGAGGTGATATCAGATTTTCAGAATTGGGAGATGTTTTTGCTGCGACAGATTTTGGAGCAGAAAATGAATGGTTTTTGATCATTCAGATTTTTTGCCATTTGGGTAGCATGCTGTACATAAAACTTTTTCACATATGGTTCAGTCTTTCTCATCTTCTCTCTCTCTCTTTTTTGTGTTCTCTTTCTCTCTCTCGCTCTCTCTGTCTGTCTCTCTCTTTCTCTTCCTCTGCATGTCTCTCACTCTCTCTCTTTCCTGTATCTCTCTCTGTCAGCTTATCTGTCTCTCTTTGTCTCTTCTCTCTTTCTCCCTCTCTCTCTCACACACACACGCACGTACACACATACGTGTTTTGGCGACGTTAACCGGTCTGCCTCTGTAAGGTGCGTTAGGAGGTCAGGACAAATCAACCTATAGCAACGTTAAATTTTCAATAAGGTTATCAATAATCTATGGAAGCTTGCACTGAAACATGTTGAATCTGTCCGTTAAATTTCAGAAAGTTTCAAAAACATTTATTACATTGTTTTTTTTTACTAACATAAAGTGGTCCTTGTTTTATCCGGACATGTGTAACGAAATACACAAAACATTTAGGCCAGCAGAAAATGTTTGTGTACCTATGCGCGCATTATCTGGACATTCGTTTTGCGGATAGAAGCTCAACTGGCTAACAGTGGTTTTGAAGAGAGTGTCTCAATTTTGTGCTGTTGGTATTTGGACAGCATTAATCACAACTAACAGAAATTAATGAATCCTCTCTTTAAACAGATCCCTTTTGTTGATGTTGTTTTCTATGTATCTTCATTTCATTGATCATTCTAACAGATGTAGCAATGCTCGTTATCAGCTAAAAAATTCATGAAATAAGAAGTATTCTCAGTCATTTTTGAATTGCTGAAATTGTGTTTACTGAGAAAGTTCAGTTTTACAAGGAAGTTCTTAAAGTAAAGATAACTGTCCATTTGTTGAAAGGTACAAACGTTTTTTGTCCCACAGCCAAACGTTTGTAAATGAGTTCGCTAAATTGATACACCATTCCTGTTATTTACACTTTTTATTAACATAAAAACATGTATCTCCAGTATTTAAAAAATATCTTCAGTCTTTTGATGTTTGGACAAATGTTAGTAGGCTTACATTCTGCAGGTAGTGGATTGGCTAAGTTAAACGAGGTGCAAAAGAAAAGTTCTTTATAAGTCAGCGTTGTGCTCCCTCTTATTATTGTACAGTCTTGGCTCCAGTTTCTGTTTTCTCTCACTTCACCCACACAGCTAATTCAAGCTAAACCTCTTTAAATACGTTTAAGTAGGATAATGAATTCATACACTCTGGTGGTAGCTTGCAAATATGCCTTTAATGCCTAAAAACAATAAAACTGTTAATAATGCACATGGTTAAAAATAATAATAATATTAATAATGCCCAAGCACAAAGTATATCGTCGTCACTCTGACGCTTCAGAATCATGTTACCATGAAGTTAAATGCAGGTAATCAAAACACAACATGATGCTGCAATTAGGTAGAGATTTGTTTACAAAAAATAGAACGAATGTGAAAAATGAAGAATACGCAAAAGTTGATAACTGATTCTTTGTCTTGATCTGACATCCCCGAATTAAAAAAAAAACAACGTTATAAACTTTTTGCATGATTGTTTACAAATGCAGTATATTCAATATAATTTCAATTGTTAATCACCAAATCACAATGTTTAAGACAGTAAAACCAGCAAATTCTAACATTAAAAAAACAACGGCAACAAGCAAAAATAGGAAAAACAAACAAACACAAACTTCCTGAGAAAGTCATCATTGCCTGAAAGAACATCAACAACAAAAAAATCAACTTCAGCCATCGCTGTCATTATTTCAGTAACTAAAAGTAATCAGAGGACAAGGTTGTTTTACCCACACAGATAATTAGCAAGAACTGATGAGGTCAGTGATTGATACTGCATTATATCTAAATGCGAATTCTTATGATCAGGAACAGAATTTAAAAGCAAAAAGGGGAAAAGGGGCTTTATAAGCACTCTTACGGGTTTCTTGTTGGTGACATTATCATTAAGTAAAGTTTTCCTTTACAAATTAAGAAGACTTCTTAATGCGATTCCGTACGAAGTTTTTCACTTGAACCCATGTCCTGTTCTGCAATGCTGGTTCCTTTCCGATGCCCTTCAGTACTTCGTCCTTTCCAGGAAGACGGCCCAAAGCAATGCATTGGCGAAAGCCTCTCAGACATGCATCTTCTTCTTCCTCTGACCACCTCTTTCGTTGTGACATGTCCCTAATGGCTGGTAGAGACAAAGGACAAGTGTGAAGAGTGAGACAGGGATCGTGATAAGACTCACGTGCTTTTTTTTTTCAACATTGTGTTTCATAATTCTGTTTTTTTTTTTTTTTACTTCACTTCAACCTAGAAACGGACAGGCCTGATTGGAACAGACTAAAATAAATTTTGTGTAGCCAGCTCTAATGGGTACTCGGGATGAAAATTGGGTTCTCCTTTTCACTTGACATTTAATTGTCGTTATCGGTCAGGTCACCCCATCCATTACAGTTTAAAAGATATCATAGGTAACTGCAGCTTTAAATTAAGGTTTGCCCAAGTACATTGCTGACTGCAATACCCGACATCACCTATTTATACATGTAGTATAAATGCCGTAGATCATTTTGGGTGAGATTTGGATCACAGTATCTGAGGCATTGTGACGTCAGGGCAAAAAGGAGAAACTTGGTGGGGGGGGGGGGAGAGAAGGCAAAACCACAGAGCATCCGCAGTTACTCAGAATCTACACACTGAAACGGTATCTTACAGAAGTTACCTTTTCTTTTGACAGATTTTGCTCGTCTCTTCACACCAGGAGGTGACACCTGGCTTTGTTGTATGTTACTGCGCAAACGGAGGGGTTCTGTCAAGAGGAGGAAGGAAATATAGAATTACTGAGAGCTTGGAGAATCGGCTATAAAAATATTTAAAACACAAATAGCTTAATAGTGCATACATTCAGATTTGTTTTTTCTTTGTGCCTTTCGCACATTGCCCTTTCCGTCGCTCTGTGACTGTCCCTCTCTAGGCTCTCTCTCCAGTCTCCCCCCCCCTCCCTCTATCTGTCCCTCTCTAGTCTCTCTATTCTCTCTGGATTCTCTCTTTCTCCCCCCCCCCCCTCTCCCTGCGAGCCTGTCTCGCTAGACTGTCTGCCTGTCTCTCTCTTTCTCTAATCTTCCCCCCCCCCTCTCTCTGTCTCTCTCTCACGTCTTCCTCTCTCTTCGTGTCTCTCTAGTCTCTCTCTCTCTCTCTGTCTCTATAGCCTCATATTGTCTGCCTGTCTCCGTGTGTGTGTGTCTCTCTCTCTCTCTGTCTATGCTCCCCCCCCCTTCTCTCTTTGTTTTTCTTTCGCCTTCTTTTTCTTGCTACAAAGGTGAGCCTTTAACATGTCCCGGTACAAGGAAGGATTTAAATGAAAAGACTGCTTAGCAATGTTTACCTCTCTCCCCTGTAATGCAGTCATCATCATCAGAGCTGGAAACATCCTCATGGTTACTTTCGGCTTCTCCAAAGTTATCGTCATCCAGGTCAGCATTGACTGGAACCTGTCCCTTCTCCAGTGCCATGAGGAGCTTTGCCACCTTGGCCACTTGCACCGTACCATTTGGTAACCTATAATGTTCACGATGTACTTGTATGTCATGGCCCATGTACTGTGCAATGACATCCAGTTCATTGTCCTTTAAATTGACTAACTGTGTCAAAGTTGCTATTTGTTTCCTCAATGCTGTTGATCTGAGCAATTCTGGTTGTTGTAAAGGTATCTCTTCTGTCATCTTTCTTAGGCAGTCACTTCCACGCATGTGCCCCAAGGATTCACTGTTCGGTCTTGCGAAGAAGTAACGATTATCGGGCGACACACCCGCACTTTGTCTCATCTTCAGTAACAACTCCATAGACGCTTTCATTTCATCTGTAAGAATAACAGGAACAATGCGACCCCTCTTTCCAGTTATTTCAATCCGCGTCATTTGCTTACAAAGTGCTCGTTCAAAATTCGAAAGTCCGGCCAAAACATCATCGTTATGAGACTGCTTCGATAATCCATCAGTGTAGTCTTGAACAGTCATTTTGGACGCTTCTCCTTGTCGTCTCCGGTTGAATAGAATAATGGCAGCCAAGGTAATTTCAGTCAGCCTCGACCATTTTTGCTTCACTTCCACATCTTCTTCAGTGATCAAACATTCCCTCATTGCTTCAGCCTGACTTGAAAGATGTTTTGCTAGTTTTGATACATCATCAGAGAGAGGAAGTTCTTTTGTGTTATTCTTCTTATTTTGGTACAAGGTCCTGTTTGCCTGTGAAGATATTTCTGATTCCCACCGTATTGCGTACAGTTCATTGAATGCATCGCAGTCCATTCTTGTAGAAAGATCTTGTCTCTCTATTGCTTGGGCCTTTAACAAAACAGAACATTTGTGGATGCTGTGTCCGAATTTCATGGCTAGTGCAGGCACTTTGTAACACTGGCCATCTTCTGTGTACCCAGCAACTTCCTTAGTAGCTTCCACAACATTTCCGAAATGACCTGGTCGAATGAAATCTCTCAGTTGCGCAGAATCTCGATTCGTCCTCTCTCTCAGAGTGATGAGAAGTCTCCCCAGTTCCCTGATTTTATTCCGAATGTGAGCATGTCTGTCCTTGTCATATCCATTTTTCTGAAAGTCTCGTCTGGCTAGCATCTTGATCAAGCTGTCATTCTTCACAACTGATGTTATACGATCTCTTCTTAGAGATTCTAAAATCTCCCCGAGGCCCTCATCACCTTCCTTGGCAGGGAGCAGCAATCGTCCTGTGCGGACAGCTTGTTTCTTAGGTATGGTCTGAGAACTCGGCGCTTTCGGACATTTATGACGCCATAAGTCTCGTTTCAAGAAGTACCCCAGGCATTTTGAGCAGGGAACGAAATCATCCTTATCTAACTTTGGATCTTTCAGCTTCCTCTTCACTACTAGTTCTCCATCACCGCTTTTCAGGACTCCTATGTTATGAATGTGGTCACCAGCGTTTCTCAGCTTTGCAAGTTCATCTTTCTTATCTTGCCAGCACTTAAAAAATCAAACATACCGGGTTCGTTCTGATGGTTTGACAGTGAATGCCTTTTCAGTTTAGTCTGTGACTTAGCACAAAAAATGCAAAAATGCTTTTTGTCTAACTTTGATTTGTTGTTTGACGACTGTTGATCTGAAACTGTACCAGAAGCTGGTTGATGCGGTTGAAGCTCATTCTCAGTGGATGGGGTTTCTCCATTTGACTTTGGATTAGAGTCGCTATCTTGATGTTTCGCTTCATTGTGTACTGGTGGAAGGAGAGAGAGAATGCCTACTGGGATAAACTGTGAAGCCTCATCAAAGTCAGACCCTGAACATGAATCTGGGATATAATCCTCGTCTCGGTCGTCGTCCATTTCTTCATCAACATAGTCTACATTCTCTAGAATCTGCAATAAAAAGACCAAAATAACATTTCCTTCTTCAGTGGAAAAATTAAAAGAACGCAATTAATATAACAATAATTAACCCATTGAAAAAAGCGACAATGGCTAAGATCAATGAAGGAAAAGTTCATGAAGACAGTGGACAACATGAAAATGAAGAAACAGCAGTGTAAATATCTATTATGTGTTTTTATGAAAGAAGAAGGTAATATTTCTTATGCCTTAAGTTCAGTAATCAGCCATTTCTCGTTTGGCTGTATTTAACCGGATATACTGATCATGTATCCATCTAGAATGTGACTGCAAGGAAACAATAAATAAATAAACAAGTTAAAAAAAAAGCATCTACAAAAACGGCCATTCTGTTACGCATCTCTTCGACAAGATCTACTTCAATAATTTCATGCACTTAAATTTACCAAACAAAACAAAAGAGAGAGAGAAAACGAAAAAAAAAACCAAAAAAAACAACAACACACAGATTAAGAACAACAAAAGCAAAACTAAACAACAACAAAACAATTGTAAATACTAAGGGATTTTATTCTCTTATTACTGAATTCATTCCAAGCAAAACCAATGAAGCGTGCACTATGCAATCTATTGCTTTCTTCTCTATGGAATGGATACACAAATGGAATCTAAAGCTACAATGAAAAGAGAATTGTTAAAGAAAACCCTCTCTCCACCTTGCTACTGTTTTTCGGGTGGTCTTCCTGAAAATAAATTCTTTCAGTCAACATCAGAAAACAAGCTATGACAACATTTGAAACAGAACTAGGCTACTTACCGCATGAACCGGACTCCCCTCTCTGTCCATCTTGTTTGATCGTGCCAAACTGGCGAACACAGAGAACATGTTTTCTACCGCATTAATCCGGTCGCTTTTTTAGAGGCCATACACTACATGCGTGTATGCAGGCTGTGTGTTTCCGACACAGTTTACTAGAGACATCCGGTCGGACCATGTTTTCCAAGAAATTTGGTGACGTAGGGCAAGAAAGAGCGGGAAACACGAAAATGGCACTAAAACACTATCCGGTCGGCCGTTTAACGTCGGGTGACCGGATAACGTGGGTGTGTAACAATGAAAATGGCCGGATAACGTCGCAAAGACAAACGCGCACACACACACACACACACACACACACACCGCATCTCTGTCTTTCTCCCTCTTTTGGTAATGTGATTGAAGTTTAACACAGGAAAAATCCCAAGTTATTTGTCAGGAGCAGAGGTAGGGTCTTGGGGAGCATTCGACTGCACGAGAGGCAGCTAACTCACACTCGGACACAACCACACAAGAAAAGTATCAAACAACTAGAGTATCTATATATGTCAGGCCATGTTTTACATAAATATTAATAAACAAAACAAAAGACAATAGAGGTATATTCAAAGCAATAAATTCTAATTACTAACTTAATCTATGATATTCGTGTAATTATGGATCCTTATTGGATGTACTGCAATCAATAGCAAATAGGTATATTATTCGAAACTAGATATCAATTTAAAGTGTCAGTTGAGTCGCCACTGGCCAGTCGCCAGGCAAACTCTCCCTAAATCATATGGGCTTGAATGTTAGGAGAGCCCAGTACGTTCCAAGCCTACAGAAGCACACTTCGGCTTGTAGGTAATTATGCAGTTGCAAAAAAACTATTTATATATATGCACAATCATTATTCAATTCATCAACAATGTGCCATATTACTTCAATCATACTATGGAAATAATTCTATAACACAGGCCACTCGTCGTCGAGCGCCAGCTGGGGTTTCCCTAGACTTCCTATGAGGCTGTGGTTCTCTCTCTATCTCTGATCTTCTATTATGCTTGAACAAATAAGATATATTACCATTGGTCACGCCTACTGGTAGGCGCGAACATCAAAATAGCGCAGCGTGGGCTTTCAAAGGTCAGCCCACTCAGACCATTCTTTCTAGAGCTCAGTCAGTCCGTTAGCAAGGACTTCTAGTCTTCAAATCACAGTTCAGGTACTGGCCAACCGGAGATACTTCACGACACGATGCTTCTGCTCGTCTGTATTCAATAAATCTGAACGTTACACGATGTTTTATACTATCTGGCTACCCAGCAGTGCTAGTCCGCTGGCCCAATTAGTTCAGCTATCTCATAGGTCGAAACCTCCCACCATTTTAATTGTAGTAATACGTCTGCACTATTCTACCAGCCAGTTAACGTGCAAAAACTTGTCTAGTCATACTTAATGTCAACTATCCCCACCTTGTTTCACCCCTACTCCATTACTTATTAATCACGAACATTAAAACCGACAAGCATGACTCTAACAGTTTAACTTTACATTTATTTACTCACCAACTATAATTCGCGAGGGCCGTTCAAGGCCACCAGCCAATTTCTCATGGCCCTGGTAAAACAACAACAACTCACTCTCTGCGTAAGTTTTAACAACATCCGAATCATGACACATCCCCCACCCCCCGTTACCACGTTATTGTTTTTCATTCAGTGGAAGGTTTTTCCTGCTGGGGTTTCTTGGGATTTTTTATCTGTATTTGTTTAAATTCTTGCTTCCAAACATCATTCAATTTTCGTTTGTTTCTTTTTGCAGCACCTTGTCCTCTGGAATCAACTCTCTTGCTGCCGTGACCTTGGAGGACTTGTTCAAACCTTGCTATCACTTGGCTACGAAAGGAACCCCGCCTCAAAGAGTTTCAACTATTGCAACTGTCATCCTAGGTGAGAAAATGTCTCTAATGAGCCCTCAGTTTGCCATTGTTTTCTCTACATTTGCAAGTCTTGTTTGTTGAGGTCTTTGTTTTGGGAGGATCTCTGCCCTTGGCATTTGCACTTCTCTTTCTCTTGTTTTTTGTTGTTGTTGTACTTGGATGAGATTGTGAATAAGAAAACCCGGCTTAAGTCAGCAAAGCTGATTTGAGAAAAACTGCTTTGAAGTGAAAATTTGGGTCAGACACAAACTTCCAACTTGGCTGTTGTTTAGGGGACTGTGGCATGTTACAGGGTAAACTGTAGATGAACAGTGAACACTACTCACCAGGATCTCTATAACGGCTTTTTAATTAGACTACGGTCTCCTAACAGCAATCACTCCAATATTACTTGGTCAATTAGCTATTGCCACTTATAGGATTTCTCAAAATCTTGTTTTAGGGGAGTCACTGACTTCAATTTATCAGAAATGTCTTGTCTTTTATTATAAGTACAGAACTCAAAATGTCATGTTGCTGACTTATTGTGGGTTTTCTCATGCACACTCACGTATGTGCATGCTTGTTTGACCACAACTGAGTTGAACAGAAGAGTGTTCCCACATTTTGAGCTGGGAAAGAAAGACGCATTTTCTTAGAGTAGAATTAAATAGTATGACAGGAAATTTTGTTCGACGCCACAGTTTACATGTTGGTGATAGAAACTCAACTTTAAAAATCACATAAAATTTGTGTATTCCCCAAATCAGCAAACAAACTCCCATGGGGGGATTTAGTCTGGGTTTTTTTGCCAGGCCGCCAGCCTTGATAGGCCTGCTCTTCAGGACTTCCAACTGCCAAGGTATCTCTAACGTGCACAACATGCGCATGGGCCATCCGAGCTTTTTGTCCTTATCCCAGAAGACTAGATGCTCAATCCTAACTACCATAGGATCAGGGACAGGAAATTCCCCCAAATTTCCAACATGCCTGTGCTGACCGGAAATTCCCCCAAATTTCCAACATGCCTGTGCTGACCGGAAAGCAAATCTAGTACCTTCCATTTGATACCTTGCCTCTAGACCAGTGCATCCCCATACATTTGCATGTTGAAGCCCTAGTACTGCTTTATTCTATTCGGCGCACTTCAAGAATATGGCTTGTGAAGTTTTGAAGTTAAATTGTGCAGAGTGTTTGAATAACTTTTTAACACTTTAAAATGTATTCCCATGGACAAGATACCTTCGCAGTTTCCTCAAGAATGACAGAATACATTTTGTTGTGCGATATTATGATCTTATCTCAAATTTGTGTAAATGGTGAAGGTAGAATAAAGCAGTGCCAGGGTGGTGATGTGTTTGAAGTTGAGTGACATTAGAATTGAGTGATATTATTCCAACATGTTCAGGGCATGACTGCTGGGGGGCAGGGGGGTGCACATGTAATTTTAATCCTATTTTTGTGATGAATTGAAAGTTCCAATATTTTAAGCAGATGATGTCAAAGAAATACAACTTCAATCATGAAGGATGCATTTGTCATAGCTCAGGAACTGCTAAAATTTTGATAAACATCAGCAGATGGCACCATTACTGAAACATTTAAATTTCCTTGCATTTACGCGGATCAGTTTCTGAAAAGCTGTGGATAATTCCTTTTATCAAGTATAATGATAAGTAATTGTACCGGGGGAGGGGGAATTGAGAATATGACAAAAACAAACATCTTACAGTGAAGGGAGGTTATCGTTTATTTTGTCATTTAAAAATGAAGGGGAAAACAAATTTGTTGTTCATGCAATGATGAGGACCATTGTCAATGAGGGGTTTGTTTGGGTTGTATCTGACAGTGGGCTCATAAATGGCGCACAAGGCCTTTGGGTATGCGGAAGGTAAGATGGCTTTTGGGACAGGGGATGAGGGAGGACGTCAAATATATATGTGACAAAATAAAAATACCTGTACTTATCCTTATTAGACATAATCCCCTGATTATATTTTTAGCAGAACCGTCCTATCATTCTTTTATATTCTGTCCATCGTCTTGCTTCTTCCTAGCACAACTTGAACGGTTATCGTGTCGACGTGTTTCTACAAACTCTAACTCAAACTCAGTTTGGGCTTACAGAGCAGTAAGGCTCAAATAGCCATAGGTAGTGGTGGATCTACCATGAAACTAGCAAAGTTTAAGCTTCAAGGCCCCTAATACTGAAGGGGCCTTGAAGAAACTTTTTTTTAATGAGTGAATAGGCCCATTGCGAATGGCGTCAGAGTGTTTTTGTTTGTTCCTCCCACACCCAAGATGGCTGGTGGATCAGCTGATGAGTGTAACTTCGAAATATGTCTAAGCGGTTAATATGCCTGCTGGTTGCATTGCAGTTGATGTTATGACAGGGGTGGAAAGGATGGATCCAAACTGATCAGATTCGCTACCATCCATGTAAACAAGGGAAAGGGAGTGAAAGACTTGACAGAACGTCTTGCATGTGCATGTTCACACGTACCATTGTTTACTGTAGTGAACTACTTTTAGCTCACCGCAGGTTGGCGCGCAACGCCTCAAGTGCTCGCAGTGCAAATCAGCTAACGAATCAAAATTAATGCTACCATCGCCATGGTTATGTGTCGGTCCTTGCAACAAAGATGGCCGATACGCGCACTGGGCCTATTCTGGATGTTGCCGTATTCTTGCTGGTTGCGGAGGGGCCCCATAACAGTTCAAGCTTCAGGGTCCTAAAAATGTAGGTCCACCACTGGCCACAGATGTCAAGATATATTTGGAGTGTGATATTTTTTTGTGTTTATTTCCAGCAATCATATTCGGTGGTGTCACCATTGGTCTGGCTTATTTGGCCAGTTTGCTGGGAAAAACTGCCCTAACTATATCGTTTGGTGTATTTGGAATGGTTGGTGGTCCACTGCTAGGACTCATTCTGAATGGAATATTTGTTCCATTCATGAACAGCTGGGTAAGATTTCTTTTAAAAAATAAACATTCCAGTGAGTTTTCAGATTGTTCAGATATCATTAATTCTTTGGTATAGTTCATAAAGTTGATGAGTATGGTTCAGATATAAAAATTTACTGGTCTAGCTCAGATATAATTCATTCTAAAGTAAATAATTGTTCAGATATAGCATCTGTGTAGTTCAGGTATATATTTCATTCATTGGTATACTACAGATATGGCAATTCTTTGGCATAGCTCAGGTGCAATTTGTTTATGGGTATAACAGTTTGTTTGTATAGTTCAGGCATAGATTTCAATCATGAATATAGTTCAGGTATAGTTCATTTATTAGCTTGATATGTTTTGAAATACTTCAAATTTTCATTTACATATACAACTTAATACTGCTGCTTGCATTTCCAGGGTGCTGGGGCTGGCATGATCACAAGCCTTATCGCCTGCTTTTATGTGGGTATTGATGCAGTTGTTAACAAAGGTGCCAACCTAGATCTGTCTGTCAGAGAGGATGGCTGCTATTCAAATACCACATTTACCACCAGTACACCATTGATGACAAATACAACATCATTCTTTACCAAGGATGCATGTTTCACAGAAGAGGGGTACAAGTAAGTTTAAGAAAACACCTGAGATCCGGAAGAATGAAAGAAAGTACCTTTGGCTTTCAGACAAGACGTGCATTTCTGTACAGCTTGCCAGTATGTGGTCAAGAATGTTGGGAACCGCATGCAGGGCAAAATGTGTGGCAGTGTCAGTGTTTCAGGAACTTTTGCTTTGAAAAAAAAACTGAAACCTGGTTAACACCATGAGAATTAAATGCATTAATTGTTATGTTAAACAAGAAGAAAATGGCCCTTTCATTATTTAAACAAAAAAATATTTCTAAATACTTCATATACAAAGTGGCTTGACAGGATTTGGGTATATATATTCAAATAATATTATAATACTTTAGAATACAAGTTGTGAGTTGTGAACTGCGCCTAACAGGCTGCATTACAATTTGCTCTGAGATAGAGAGAGTGAGAGAAAGAAAGAGAGAGTGAGAGAGATGCAAATCGAGATAACAAGACTTTCTGTAAAGCGCCTAGAGCAAACTCATTTGGATTAGGCGCAATATAAATGATCTTCATTATTATCATTATTATTATTTTATCTTTCTTAAGTTCAGCATTTTAAACTCAAATGTGATGAGTATTATTTATATTGTTCTTTCTTCTTTTCCTCAGGGGTGTCCACGGTGATCGTCCGCAACTATCATACATCCATTACTCCACACTGGCTCTGCTGATATCATTTATTGTGGGCATGATTGTCTCTGCCATAACGTGTGAGTAGTAATTGCTTGAGCTCAGTGTCTGAGACCCAGCCACAGAAAATGGACCTTATGTCCTGTGACCAGCTGTCCGGGGCAGTAAAGCATATCGTCACTGCTCTGTGATAATGGCATAGTCAGTCTTGTGCCAAAAGGCAACTGATGATTCATTGCATTCCTGACCATGAGGGGTAACAGGTAATATAGAAAAAGAAATGCACCTATAGGAAAATGTAATAATCCAATAGAATCATAGTAGCATAAGTCACCAAATGACAGGATAGTAAACATTTTTTTTTTTTTTTCTCAATATCTCAGAAGTGGCAAAAATGACTTAGACCATTTGCATAGAGCAGTGATGACGTACTGCTCCAATTGTTCATGCCTTGACGTGGAGGAGTGGCTTGCGTGTCCCAGTGATCCCAGGAGCTAAGCCAGCGGAGGCCTCGTGCCCCTGATAGCTTTAAGCAAGCTGGACAGGTCATGGGGGAAGGACCAGACAAGATTGAACAGACCGGCCCTCCAGGTTCGGGGCTTGGGCGTAGGGCTAACAACCCTACCCTGAAATCCTTGTTGGGGTGACCTTACTTGGAGAAACAAAAATCGTTACGGAAACAGCAACATGGAAAAACCAACGTTCTGGATGTGATGGACCTTCTGAGTACCTCGCGACTCGTATGAATGCAAGTAGTGAAAGCCGAAAGGAAACTGCTAGCAGGATGAAGGAGGAACTGAACACCGCCAAAACCAAGACCAGGATTGGATACTGGAATGTTAGAACAATGTATGAATCGGGTAAGTTAGCACAAGTAACATCAGAGATGAGGCGCTACAACCTACACATCCTGGGTGTAAGTGAGAGCAGATGGACTGGATCTGGAAGGATCAAAACATCCACTGGAGAAACCGTTCTCTACTCTGGAAGAGAGGATGACCAACATCATGAAGGAGTAGCCATCATCCTAAAGAAAGGACTGGACAAATGCTTGTTGGAGTGGAAACCAGTCAATAGCAGACTGATGAGGATGAGGATGAAAGGACGACACACAAACATCACTGTCATCCAATGTTATGCACCAACCAACGAAAACGACAACACAGACAAAGACGACTTTTATGAACAACTCCAGGGGGAAATGGACATGACGCCACGGCATGATCTCATCATTGTCATGGGAGACCTCAATGCTAAGGTAGGTAAAGATGATATAAATTATGAAAGAGTAATGGGAAAACATGGAACTGGAACAAGGAATGACAATGGAGAAAGGCGTGTGGATTTTTGTGCCTTGAACAACTTAGTCATCGGAGGGACCCTTTTCACACACAGAGAAATTCACAAACTGACATGGAATTCTCCAAATGGAAGAGACAAGAACCAAATAGACCATTTGATGATCAACGGTATGTGGAGACGATCCCTTCTAGATGTGAAAGTGAAAAGAGGAGCTGACGTAGCCAGCGACCACCATCTAGTGGCAGCACTTATCAAAATTAAACTGAACAAGACCGGAATCAAGACATCAAAGCAAAGACACCTTAATATTCAGAAACTGAGAGATGCAAGTGTTAGAAATGCCTTCAACATACAAGTCAAGAACCGATTCCAGGCTCTACGAGAGTCTGATAAGAACAACCCTAATGAAAGAGGAATCGATTCAGAGTGGAAAAGAGTAACTACAGTGTACACAGAGAGCAGTGTAGCCTGCCTTGGATTTAATGAGAAAGGGAAAAGCAAGGAGTGGATCCAACAAAGAACATGGGATGTGATCGAGGAGAGGAAAGTCATGAAAAAGAAACTCCTACAAGTGAAATCGGAAAGGCTGAAAGAGAGGTACCAACATAGCTACACAGAGTTAAATAAGAAAGTGAAGAGACTAGTAAAGAAAGATAAACGAGAAGCCATGGAACAGCTAGCGGCAGATGCGGAGGAGGCAGCAGCAAGAGGAGAACAGGGTAAGCTCTACAAGATCACTAAGCGCATTTGTGGCAAGTACGGTGGAAGACCAAGTGTTCCAATCAAAGACAAGAATGGGAAACTACTGACTACAGAACGAGAACAGGATACACGCTGGACAGAGCACTTTCAGGATTTACTAAACCGGCCACCACCTGAAGATAGAATAATAATACAAGATGCTGCTGAAGACCTTGACATCAACATAGATCCACCAAAGAAGGAAGAGATAGTGGCAGCAATAAAGAGCCTAAAAAACAGCAAAGCCCCAGGAAAAGACAACTTGACTGCAGAACTGTTCAAAGCAGATCCGGATCAGTCAGCCACCATCCTTCAGCCACTGTTCACAGCTATCTGGGAAGCAGAAGCAGTACCAAAGAGCTGGAATGAAGGCAGAATAGTGAAAATACCCAAGAAAGGAGCACTCAGCGATTGCAACAACTGGCGTGGTATCACTCTCCTTTCTATACCCAGCAAAATCCTTGCCAAGATCATTGTGCAACGTATGTCAGATGCTGTGGACAAGACACTGAGAAAGGAACAGGCCGGATTCCGAAAGGGGAAAGGATGCATTGACCAGATCTTCACACTCCGAAACATCATAGAACAGTGTTCAGAATGGCAAAGGCAGCTCTATGTGAACTTCGTTGACTTCGAAAAGGCCTTCGACAGCATTCACAGAGAGAGTATATGGCGCATTCTTCGGCACTATGGGATTCCCAGCAAGCTTGTTGAACTCATCAAAAGCTTTTACAAGAACTTCAGTTGCAGTGTCGGAAACAGTGATGCATCCTTTGAAGTGAAAACTGGTGTACGGCAAGGATGTGTGATGTCAACAATTTTGTTTAACCTCGTAATCGACTGGATTATGCGGAAAAATACAGAGGATGCACCAAGAGGCATCAGATGGACACTCTTCGACAACCTAGAGGATTTGGACTTTGCGGATGATCTTGCGCTATTGTCACATAGTCACCAACACATGCAAGATAAGACGCAGAGACTACATAATTTTGGATGCAAAGTAGGCCTTCGGATTAGCCAGAAGAAGACAGAGATTATGACCCTAAATGTAGACACTCCAGCACCAGTGCAAGTAGATGACAAGAACCTCACCACGACGGACAAATTTAAATACCTTGGTAGCATTATCAGACCAGAGGGTGGCACAAAGGAGGACATCCAAAGTAGGCTGGGAAATGCAAGGGCTGTCTTTCAAAGTATGAGCAACATCTGGAAATCGACACAATACGGCATCAACACCAAGATCAGACTGTACCAAAGCTGTGTCCTATCCACACTCCTGTATGGATCAGAGTGTTGGCGAATGACAGAAGGTGACCTCGCCAAGTTGTCTTCCTTCCACACCACATGTCTTCGTAGGATTCTCCGCATCTTTTGGCCAAACAAGATTTCTAATCAGGAACTACTAAGGCGATGCAAGCAAGAAGAAATAGCCAACACCATCACGAAGAGACGATGGAGATGGCTTGGACAGGTGCTGCGAAAGGAAGCAAATTCTATAACCAAAACAGCACTTCAGTGGACACCGGAGGGACGGCGCAAGCGAGGCAGACCCAAGGCAACCTGGCGGAGAACAATCGAGGCAGAGATGAAATCCTTCAATCACTCATGGGGAACTCTCGCAAAGATGGCCCAGGACAGACAGGGCTGGAGATCCTTTGTTGCTGCCCTAAGCACCAGTGGGTGCAACAGGAAATAGTAGTAGTAGTAGTGATGACGTAGATCATTCTGTGGTTGGTGTTTCATAAAACAGCCAGCTTATTTTCAGCTGGAATAAAATGTGAACCTATTCCACTGATTGTTGTGGCTGTATTATAAGTGAGTGGAAATTTCTACATCTGTCTTTGAATCTTCATGCATCAGTTTCTGTGAGGGTTACATGTTGACAGCATATGTTTTATTTCCTGCTCAGTTGTGATTTCTGGTTGACTGAAGGACAAAAAAGTTTTATTACAAAGTTCCAAGAAAGAAAACCACACAAATAATCAGGCAACCAAATAATGGATGTAAACAATGGCTCTAGCAGTGAATAAAGCTTTTTCATGGTACGGCAAAAAGAGGCATTGTTTGAAGGTGCCAGCCAGCCAAGGGAGGCACTGGCAGTGATGAGAGCACGAGTAGTTCTTAGCTGTTCTTCAGTGGGATCAAAATTTCAGCTCTTTGTTTTGGTGTGGAATTAGAATAATAACCAAAGATTTTTGGAAATGTTTATGGTCACAAGTAGAGATAGATCTTTTCAGAATATTAGTTTGTTTGGTTTGGCCAGCACAGCTTGAAAAGAATTTGAATTCAGACATTTAAAAAAGAGCTTGATACTTCAAAGTTTTGTAATTTGTTTATGGGATATAGCTTTGTTCTTTTCTCTGGACACGTGCATTTACTTGATGGAGTGGACAAAGTTTGTGTAAGACCTTTGTCGTGCAAATGTTTAACATTTTTATCTTTTTTAAATTTGTATCACACAGGTTGCAACAAGGGCAAGGATATTGATGAAAGAACATACTACAGCTATTCTTGTGGCCATCGAACAAGAGTGAGTTCTCATTTCTTTGTTAAACTGAAACAGATTGTGCTATTCTTTCACTTAGCAATTCAGTGGCATGTGCTCATTTACCAGCACAAGAAAGTTTGGGATACTGAGTTACTGGAAACCCATGTCGCAACCCCAAAAGTAGTATGAAAAATTTAGCATCAGCATAAGTACAGTGGAGCCCGCATAATTCGAAGTCGCCGGGAAATGGATTATACTTCGATTTACGAAAGTTCGGTTTACCTTTGGGCAGAGAAATAACCATTACTTTGCAGTCTGCCCCATACCATACGTGTAATTATATCCCTTCGTCTTGCTCCCCCCACCCCCCCCCCAACATATATACACACACACACACAAAACACAAAGGAACCTGTATGAGATAAGATCTTTCGATTATTTCTTTCTTTAGAAGTGACCCTACCATAGCGGTAACACAAAAAAAGTAACATTGAATGGCCTAGACCTGGCACTACTGGCAGTTGCTGGTCAGCAAACTGTCTTTATCTTGGCCGCATGTATTGTGTGTGACGTCATCAATCGATAAAGACATTCTCCCGTGTACGATGTTCAAATGTGAGACTGTAGGCCTACTGCGTTATCCCACCTTGCTATCAGTGGCGTGGAATTACTATTACGCAGTGTAACAATGCCGTACTCGTCCCCCCTCCTCATCGAGTATAGTGTGATGAATGTGTAAACACTGCAGCCACGTGTTTGCAGTACTGAGGTGCTAAGAACCCCGTGAAAGTGACGTCTTTGTTCCTCCAGGGCCTTACATAAAGTTTTACTTTTGAATACAGTCATGATTGTGATGCTTAGCGAGCATTACACAAGTGTGTATTAGAATGGCTTTAGGTGGGCAGACCACACGGCCCAACTGTGTGTAATTTATATTCTACGGTATACCGTGTCTTGGCTGTAGATCTACCTGTTGTGGTTACGTCAGCAATCGATTAATTCACTGGCCATAAATTAAAAATGCAAGCACCGTCTCGCGTACTGTATTGTTGGCTGATATCAATCATTGATCATTGGGGCATAACCACGCTGCGTGCAGGGACCCCGACCCGTACCACTGCCACCCTCCGCCGCATGTTTCTCGCTTGGTCGGGACAGACACGTAAGAGGAAGGCTCTGCAGCCTATCCATTGCATCATTTTTGGCACCTCTACCCTCCCCCTCGATGGCTGGGGAGCGTGGAGTTGTTGAACAGGCCTGTGCCAGTGTGTTTGTGGAAACTGGTTTTCACGGCTACGGGGCTTGAAATCAGAAGTTACATTTACTTACACTGAGTTGACTGAGGATGAGAGCCCTCGATCAACTCTATTTATCAGAATTGGGGCAGTTCGAACTCGAAATAGCAGTAAATTTTTAATAGAGATAAAGAAGGGAAAAAAACTTCATTTCAAAATCACTTCTATTTAACAGAAACTCGATTTACCAAAGTTCGGTTTACTCGGGCTCCACTGTATACAAGACATGTCATCTTGACAAAAAAATTAGGACATACATGAAATCAGAGAGTATGTATATATAGAGAGGTTTCACTATTGGTCGATCAGCACTGCGAGACACAGAAGGCTTCGTGAAACCACTGTTATTGCTGTTAGCAAGGAGCGGAGAGTAGGGCACAGTGGTAAACAATACCCATTTGTGCATTTCCACAGAGTGTGAGAACTTACATATGTCTCTGAATAGTTTCAATCAGCCAAAATATATAAACAAACTATAGTAAACAGATATGCACACCATCTGTGGTGAAGACGGCCTCTTTCAGTTCTTGTTACCAATGCAACCTAGTTTCACGATTTGTGGCAGTGAGATCTCTCTATAAATACACACTCTCTGATGAAATCTAATTGGTACAAAAATTCCTAGTCTGACCTTAGTAATCACCTCATTTTAGGGAGGGCTATGCAGATAGCTGACTTAGTATGCTTAGGTCAATTATTATCTCTACTCTGCTCATAGAAGTTAATGCTGGACCAATTTGTAAATCCCAGAAAATTAAACATTTTCATATTTTGAGGAGTTGATTTGGACAAGGGCTGTTTAGATTTAATGCCTTAATTCATATTGGTAAGATATTCGCTTCTTCACATGTATACATACATCAGATGTTGGATGAATGTCAAAATGGTTGTGCTTTGCACTTTGGTGGTTAAGAGTTAACTAGATAACATAATGCATATTCCCTTGTGAACCAGCGTTCACTACAAGATGCTTGTATTTCATGCTTGTATGCACTCTTCAGATGTTAAAGGGGTAATATTTTGCACTGACGTCAGAAAGAATGCCAGAGGACAACATTCCATTTACTATTAGTGTACACCAGTGGTTTTCAACCTTTTTCTGGCAATTGCCCCCTTAGGCTTCAAATTTTATTTCGTCGCCCCCACTTCTCTGCCTTATTAATGACAATAGGTGTATTGATTATTTATAAAATAGAAAGCATTTTCTATCAAATGCCCTTAAAAAATAGGTCTTTTCTTTTCATAAAATCCAAGTAGGCATGCTGTTGATTAAGTCATTGGCTGTCCCTTTTTTGCCCCCAAATTGCCTTCCTTTCGTCGTTTTTGCCTTTTTCTTTGTTTTCACCCGCCCAAATATCAAAATCACCGCCTGGGGTCAATATCGCCCACGTTGAGAACCACTGGTGTACACTGTAAAGTAGTGGTATACCAATAGCGTAGGAGAATCACACAATTTCAGCTACTCTGTAAGTAACTTAAATGATTCATTTGAGCTGCCGAAAAATTTGTGGTAATTTAACCTCTTGCCCACCACAGAGATTTCCACTCATATGCCAGGTGCAAAAGAGGGCAACACAAGGAAATCTCAAACATTACACACCAACGTATCCCACACTTTTAAAATACATGCAAATGATGCAAATAAGTAGGGGAACTACCTAGGAAATACGAAACAATTATAATTCGGGAATGCATGCAAACTAGCCCCGGAACAGTTCAGGGCACACGGCAGTACAGTGAGATTGGACAGCCCAGAACAGTTGCAGGCAAAGCAGAGAAGGCATTAAAATGTGGTCCAGTTTTGAGAGGGACATTGATATTTGCATTAGGCTAATTCATGATAATATGGTTTTTTCCATGAAACAGGGTTCATCCTCCTACTATGTCAATTATGATGATGACCCAAATAGCCACAAACGTAACAGTAACTTGGCCAAGCAAGAAATCAGGAGTGACAATGATTGTTACATCCGTAATGGTGGCATCAGACCAATTGCAACAGACTACACTTATGTCAATGGAGCGTATGGCTACAAATAATCTGATGTAGATAAGTGTGCTGAATTGTTTAAAACCCAGGAACATACTTGCACCTTCCAGTTTCTTCTCGTGAAATTTGTCTCTGACGTGCTGACTGACAGCTCAAGGAGAGAGGAACGGAGGGTAGACAATCTTTCACAGGCATCGTTCACTCTGTATTTGTTTTTTGTTTTTTTTTCACCCTTTGTTTACTTACACTAGAACCAGTGGAATATGTAAAGCTTAACGATGACTGCCAATAAAAAAAATTGATATCATTCATCATTCAAAGTTGTGTGATTATGAGCAGTAGAAGTTTTCTGTAAAGATGCTTCAGGGTTTTGCAAAGTGAACAGTGATATTAATGTGTGGCCATTTCAGTCCATTGATTTCACAACATTGGTTTGAACTGGCTTCACTGACCCAGAGAATCAATAAACCTACAGTACAAGGTCATTGTCATGATCATTGTTTTCAGGATGTCTTAGATGCATACGTTTTTATTATATGTTGGGAACAAATTGAAAAGGTTACTTCAAGAACAAGGTTAAGTCACATTTTGCTAAAAATAGGCCAGCGTATGTCAGTGGAAACTGGATAAAAAGGGCTATCTATTTACAGCAACACCGTCCTTGTATCATTAACCAGCGCTGAGACAGTTTGATTTGGAAGTGGGCCACACCAATAAAAGAAGAAGGTTAAGTCCAAAATTTTTGGCTTTTTCGCAAATCACTCAAATGGGACTTGACCCCCGGTCTTGAACTAACCTCTGCAATTGCCAGAATACATGTTGTTGGTTTGGCTGTTGGAACCTTGTTAAAAGCAGCCTTTGAGGCTGGTGGCAAGGGACAGCAGTATTTTACATAGAAAGCTATATGGCTGAGCAATGAACACAACTCTGTATTTTCTCTATTTGGCTTGGTAATTAGACTTCGGTCCCTTAACAACAGCTTCAAGGAGTGGTTTTAACTAGGTTCGCTCGATCCTACTTCCCAAAGGATCAGTGTCAGGAAAATATGAGAAAATTTCCAACATGCCTGTACCAACCGGGAGAACATGTTCAGTTTTATAGAATGATATACGTTTACACAATGAATGACATTCCTCTTGTTTTGTGGTGCTGTTTTATGAATAATTTTCACTCAGGTTTCCTACAGCATGGGGAGTTAGCTGGGCTGGAGCAAAGATGGTACATACAATAAGATGAGACAGTCCTTTCTTCTTGCCTCTAAAAAAATCATGCACATAGGCAGCACGCTGATCGGAGGCAGGGCCCATGGGGCATTGCATGAAAAGAATGATGCGGATGTTACAGAGCTACTGCAACCGAAAATAAAGAAAAAAATAGCCAGTTTTCCTGCAGTGATTGAACTTCTAATTAACAAAATAAGCAATGTCATTCAAGGCCTCTAGCCATAGTTTAACAATGAACAATATTTAGTATTTTCCTTAATTGGACTTCGTAAAATACGACATTGTTCGTGACTTCCTCGCTTCCATCACTCGGTGATGGTGGGAAATCTGTGCATGCTAAACATGTATTAGAGCTGTCTTATCTTATTGTATCTAGTCCAGGGGTGGCCAAACTTGCTTAACGTAAGAGCCACGTATGATAAAATTCAGATGTTCGAGAGCTATAAGATATGAACAAAATTTACACACACTTTTTTGTTGTTACATACACATTTTGTTACAAAAATTTTATATAAATATTAAGAAATACATGTAAGCAACAATATTTATTCATGTATGCAGTTTTTTTAACTGTTAATTTGTATTAGTTTCAGTAATCACAAAGTAAACGCTAAAGGTTTTCGAAATCGTGACTGATGATTGTTTAAGGTATACCTGAATGTATTAAATACGGTAATGAACTATCTACAAAACTATAAAACTTAGATTAACGGTGATGAGAAAAGAACTCAGCCAACGTATTTCCACGAGCCGCATATAGATGGGTAAAGAGTCGCATGTGGCTCGCGAACTGCAGTTTGGCCACCTTTGATCTAGTAGTTTTGGCTATAGCAAGAGAATTTAAATATTCTTATTTTAGTGGTGCTCATGTTGTTGTTTTTATTATATACTTGACATTGGTAATTTCTTACCAAGTGATTTTTTTTCTCTTCACCTGTGTATTCATCAGATCATGTTTTAGGAGAAGCACCTGTTACACAGTGTGTAAAACTTCCAACTATAAGCAATAATTTGCCAGCTGTCAGTGTACAGCCAGTGCTTGTGAAGCAACTTTCCTAGGTATCAGACTTGGCGTGCTTTGTCAGGAAGTAGAGGTTTATTTCTGCTTGTCATCAAAATATTTTTATAAATCACGGGAAATTTGTGGGCTCACATCAGGGCTGGGACCAAATTTAAAATATAAAGCAAAAAAACATGCAGCTTTTTCTCTCTGTTTTTTCTACAATTTAACCCTTTGGAGGCACTAGGGCCAATCTGTCGGCCGAGGAGTCGAAGTACGAAACAGACAACGAGGCCAATCCATCAGCCAGTCAATACAATGCTCAGCATTAGTCGGCTGGTCTTCATACCAGCTAATCAGATTGCTTGTAGTATTTAATTTTTGCAGATTCTGTTAGTTCATTCATTGTCCTTCAAGAATATAATATATATAGTTATATATAATGTCAAAAGATTGCCTTATTTTTTAGAAATTTTCTGAAGACAATTAGTGCGTGCACTAATAAGGCTCCGTGTTCTTGGCACGGGAACCTCAATTAAGCTCTGCCTCCAAAGGATTAACTTTGTTTCCATTTGTGGTGACCCATTTTCTCCCTGCATGTAATTTGTTAGAAAGTCCTTCCAACTGAAATGGATAAATATACATACAGAGGATGGAAAACAACTGTGGAGTCTGTTCCAGACCAATTGCATGATCCTTCTAGAAACATCCGCATGAATTCATTGATGTGTAACTTATTTAAAATAGATTCTTATAGATAAAGTTGTAGAGTAGAGTATCACAATGCTTGGTGGTCTGATGTTTGGAAATACATGTACTTTCCATCTCTGGAACCCATAGAGCTTTGTATCAAATGAATTCTTAGTATATATTTTTTATGCCAATCTAGTCCTTCCAAAGTTTTTTTTTTTTTTTTTTTTGTTGTTGTTGTTTTTTTTACCTTTAATATCAGTAGGTGCTTTGTATGTGATTATCAAATTATTATATTATTTTTAGCATATCAATGTACACATGTTTTATGCTTCTTCAATTTTATATGTTCATCAATGAGACTATCAAAAGTGTGTCATGGTTGGCCTATCATGAAACCTACACAAGTGTATTCGCATAAACTGCAGATGCCAACTTTTTTTTTGTGCCAAATGTTCTATGAAACTTCTTGAAGGAATTTTATGTTTTTATATTGATTAAGGGGGGCCACATATTCCAAATGTTTGTTCATACATGTATTACTAAAAATATATTCAAAATGGTTGTTTTGTTATAAGTACGTACGCACCCCAAGTGTATTGCGCTAGGGGCACATACTATTCCTAATCCCATCCTTATACTCACCCCTAAATCTTATCAAATCCCTAACCCTGCCTCCTATCCTTTCAACCAAAAAAACAGGAGGAAAACAAAAAGAAAATCTGAAAGAATAATTAATCATAATTAATTAAGGGCTGCATTTCGGGGAGAGCTCTCTAGCTCTGAAGGCTTTGAAATACGTACCCCTAGCATAAAAAACTTGGGGGACGTAGGTACTTGTAACAATATTCATTCAAGATTGGGAGTACATTGTAAAACAGCTTTTTCGTCTTCTGCATACATGTAATTGGGTCCTTGGCATTTGTGTGGTTTCAGGATATGGCCAGCTATTTGTTGCATTACTATGTGATAAACTTCACCACAAACAAGTGGAGAGGTGTAAATATTTACTTAGTTTCTTTTCTGCCTTTTACATTTGGTGGTTTGAATTTGCTTGTCTCAACATACAGTAACAAAAAAAATTATAACTTATTCCTGTCTCAAGCTCATCTTAGACAGGAGCAAAAGCAAAAGACATCACTTGCCCCAAATGTGTGTAAAGTTGTTGCCTTATTTGTATGACATCAAAAATGTGCTTGTTTAAAAAATGTTGAAGAGTTTGATCAAAATCATTCTTCACAAATGCCTTCTAATCAAGCTTGAGGTTTGAGTTTGGATTTAACAGAGAGTTGGCAGGATGAAAGGCCGCTTTGTGTCTTTCAGGTTTTTGAGGTACTTTATTAAAGCTCAAGCAGTGAACAAGGTTCTGTGTGTAACTTTCCAACCTCTACAGTACAATCATGGTTTTTATTTGGTTGAGGGACAGTTTGATCACACAAGGAGAAATAAAAAGGCAGCATGTTCTTCAGTTCATTCCCTCCTGTTGCGCAGTCTCATTTTCATTGCCATATGATTTTGTTTTCCCTAGAGTGAAAGGTCCAATTCCTTTCACTATACATATATGCAGATATCATCCTTCCGTTGTTGATAGATTTTTATGGCATTGATTACCTATAATCATGAGAAAGGAACTGACATGCTATTTACACATACATGCATGTCATAATATATATATGAGTATATTAATTGTAATATTATCTGAGAAAATCTATTTATCAGAGATATTGAATGGAAGAAGAGAATGGCTTCTGAACTTCGTGTTAATGTATTCTATTGTACATATTATATTTCGTCACCATTCCCTAAAACTGTAGCAATCAGTTTGGCTACTTTTCAGAAGGAGCAAAGAACTGTTTTACTTTAGCACAACTGATCCAGTTACAATGAATTTTTGAAAGTTTGCTGTTTGATTATTTTTCGGCTTAGGAGTCCAGAACCTAGATCTTTCAGTGCAGCTTTGAATGGAGTTGAATATATATATATTAAAATCAATTTTCGAATTTTTGAGTTACTACAGTCTTAGGGAACAATGACGATTTGTTGGTGTAAGTTTGATTTTCTTTTTCTGTGTAGGTCGGGAGCAAATGTCCTAACGGATCAGTAAAGTACATTCTGTTCCATTCTACTCTGTTATGATGATGATAATGCGTCAGTATATCGAGGGGTGCCTGCGGAAAGACCGTTTCCCCAGTTATGTAAATTTTACAGGAGAGCGATTTGAAAGTTTGACATGAAGTATCAAATGTCTGTTATGAACTTTAAATCCTCATCAAAAATTAGGGCAATTAATTCGATAATGGAATTCACAGCATGTCAAAATTTATTACTTAACAAGGTGAAACAAAATATGCAAAAAAAATCAAAATCAAAAATTTGAGTTAGTGTTTGGGCAGAGATCCTACGATATGATGATTACCATACTACCACTGTGAGTGTTTCACATCCTTCCTTTTTCATGTTTGAATACTTTCAGTGGGGCTAAGTAATACCTCATTATGTCTACTTACCAAAGATAGTGTTTATAAATGTAAATTTCCAATCAAAATGATTTCTTGCATGGAATGTTGTACGGAAAAGTACATGTACATGGCTCCCATGGTTTTTTAAACATGCTTGTAATGCCCCATTTTTTAATGAGAACAGCTGACTGAAAGAGTTTGCCAGTTATTTTTTTACTTCTGGTTTTAACTGGATACACTGATTTTTTTAAACAATTTTAGTTCCTACTATTATATACCAGTAACAGTTTTGCATCAAAGAAAATGTTGTTTGTTTTTAGCTGTCCTGGATGTTCTGTACAACATATTTGTGTACAGATGTATAACATTTCATTGTGTAAAGTATTCTACAATAATCAGAAAATTATGACACGTTTGTACAATTTGATCTGTTTTTGTTATCAGTAAAGGATTTTGTTATGACTGGCACATGCACAGGTGCTGATCAGGGCATGGGAGGAAAAATACATGGATGTATGTATGTATGTGAAAGCACAGTGGGAAGATTGTAAAGGGATGCAACACTGTATCAAAACAACTGATACCGAGAGATTTGGCAGCATTCTGCCAGTGTTTGCCAATATCAGATGTTACGTATTTGTTTGCATATCATTTTTTGAATGTCTTTATTCATAATCATGAGTCACTGATCATGCACACGATTTGGATGAGTGAAAAAATTTTATATATACATAATGTAGTTGGTACATAGTGCACCTCAGAAAATGCCTGCTGTTTCTGTTATACAAAGTTCCTCTTTGAGAATGTTCTTCTAAGGCTTTAATGTTAAAATTCCAGGGCTATATAAATGCAAGAAGATGAGAGAAAACTGGAATTAGACTTTTTTAATGAAATTCTGCATGTTTTAACCGGGGGGGGGGGGGGGGGGGGGGGGATGATTCAGAGTTATTCCAGGCCTGACTGACAATTTCCAAGGCCTTTTCTCAAATTTTTAAATTCCAGGACTTTTTTAGGGATCCCTGGAATGTCAGGCCTGTGCAAGAACCATGATTGTACTTCTCACCTTTATAATTATGGTTCTTGGCCAGGAAGTCTCAGTTTCCATTAAATCTGAAAATCACTGCTGTCCACATAGATGGAATAATATGCAGTAGGTGGATGAACATCACAGCACACGACTTTTGGTCTAGGAGAATCACCGCCCTTAGCATTTACACCTCTCATGACATTTGTTTTTGAAGCTGAGTCTTTATTCAAATTCACAGCCAATGCAAAAACAGAGGAGAGAAGTATATTTATTTAAAAAATGCTTTTTCTTATTTATTTATTTTTTTTACTGTTACCAGATGAGGTACCTGGCATTATCCAGGATAAACCTGAGAACCCACCGTTCTATATCTCTCTCTCTCTCTCTCTTTTTGGTGTAGAAAGCTTCCATTTTACTACTGATTTTATTCTCACCAGAGCACTATGCACTCATTTCTGGTAGAGAAATTGAATGCGTATTAATATTGCTTCCGGTGCAGTGTGCTTACTACAGGGAGCCAAAACAAAGATCATTGTATTCTACGTTGTTACAACTTTTTATTTAAAAATATCTGGAACTTTAATAAAGTAAACACAATCGGTGGATACAAAAGGGATGGGGCTGGATTATTTGGCACTTAAGAAAACTAACTTTGTAATTTTTTTAACTCATTTAGGCTGTACTGTTGAGCCAAAAAAAAAAGCCAAAATTGCACCACCATAAATTACTCGATCACGCCACTATTTTTTTTTGTTTCATAATTATCAGAAAGACAGGCTTTTTTAGCGAAAATAGCTTTTACAGGTGTTGGATTTAAATTTGTTGTTTATGATGGGAGATCATCATGTTTATTTTGTTGTTAAAATTAATTTGATATGCCATGGAGAAGGCTATAACAGGGATTGTTTCCCTTGTTTCAAACATCCATCAAAATTGTAGTGTAGGCTGGCAAACAGTAGAAGTGTGGTATTTCTTTTAGCGTTTTAGATTACATATATCAACTGACATGTAAAATGCTGGAAATTTCTAAATGGATGATGAACAGGACCCCAATTAACTGACAAGAGATTTTGACCAGATCATGTGTTTGAAATGAAGATCTCACATTTTTCCAATGTTGATTTGTGTTTCTCAGATGACAAGTAGACATATGTCGCGCGGCCACATGAAATGAGTCAGATGTCAAATGATGCCTTATTTAGAAAATCGGATTTTAGTGGTACTGGTTTGAAACATATCGAATTTTTGTTGTTCACAGAAACATACATGTCATAAAATGAAGGTGTTGTGTATCAACTCAACTGTTTTTTCGACGTTTCCTTGCTCATGAGGAATTTGTCAAAGGGATTTGTTTATATACCTCAATATCTTCAAATGTTCACATACGACTCATTTCACCTGGCCGCGCGACATGTACAGTGTATTGTCTTTCTCCTACTGTTCCATGTATGAAGTTGTCTTTGATACAATAGTCTATCTTTGATGACTAAATTTTAATGTATATGTGTCGTCTGTTGAGGTTGTCTTGAAGTAATCTTTCGCAAGTGATACAACACATATTGTGAGATGTCCAATGCCCTTCAGTTTTCAAGTGTAAAGTGTAAAATTTGTACATGTATATTGAATTTGTTAAAAAAACAAAGGATGTCCATGTACTTGGATTCCAGTCTGAGGTGTTTAGAATTTCTCATGCGCCTCACAGGACAAATACCAACTTAGATTAAATGATTGGTTATAAAATTACGTTATGGGTTTTTCATGTACAGGAATTAGAATGACGGGTGGACAGATTCTGTTTTGTGGAGGAGGTATACACTTTCCCCGATTGTGATACTGAAAGAGATATATTGACAGGGATGTAAGTTTGTCAAGTTTTGTCAGTTTGTTGTTTTTTTTTTCTTTGCCTCAGCATTATTTTTGCTCCAGTGCCAAGTAAGGCATGTCCACAACCCACTGCTGACAAACACATGACCCACACTGGCTTTGAGGAACATTCGTATTAAATGATACAAAACTGTTGAACTGCAGTGTGGCATTTTTTTTTTTTATTGCTCTTCCATGTGGTCACTGCTCTACACTAATGGCATAAGTCGTGTTTCTACACTTTTTAGATGTTAATAAGAAACTGTTTCTTTTCCTGTCATTGGGTGACTTGTGCCATTATGATTCTGTTAGATTATTACATTTTCTTATTGGCGCATTTCTTTTTCTTTGCCCAGGAACGCAATGAACCATTAGCTGCCTTTTGGCATAAATCTGATTTATAATGCCATCATGGTAGAGCAGTGACAGAGTCCTGTTTTTCATGCAAACCCACCTCATGCCTTATGGACCAAAAGTTTTATTTTGGCAGAAGACCAACAGCTGAATAATTATCTGCATGTACAGTGTTGAAAAGAAAATAAACATGTGGTATACACCTGTAACAATTACAAGGTATTGTTGATAGTTTGTTTTATTTGTTCTTGTCTGTTGTGAAAGTCACTGACAATATAAATAAAGCGTCACCATTCCTTAAGACAAAGTCAAAATTTGGCAAAAAGAAAAAGTTGTATGTAGCAAAGCCTTGCATAAGAAATACCCAATAAAACGCAAACTAAAAGAGAAGGCAGAAAATGGCAGATATATTTTGGCAACAGCCTTTTTCAAGAAAGAAAACAAAAAAACAACAGAAACAAAAAATTGGAAAATTGAACAGATAAAACAATCGAACAATAAAAGATTTGAATAGGAAATATAAAGAATCTAAACAGTATATTTCTTCTTAGCTACGAGTTCTTGCTTGGACAGCAGCACAGAAGCGCGTCTGCCAATGTGTGGAAGCTCGAAGCGGCCAAATTTTTACTTTGCCTATAGCCTTGCTGCGACCCCACAGTTTTTCTGTGGTTTTTATAACATTCCCTAAGACAGTAGTAATTCAAAAATTCGAAAAATCAAGTTTTACACACATTCAACCACAGTCAAAACCGCATCAACTGACCTTGGTTATAGACTCTCATGCCAAAAAATAACCAAATATCATGCTCCACACGCTAGCGTAAGATTTTTGCGCAGCCTGTGGACAAAAAAGTCTTTCCGTTCGCTAGGGGACAGATAGTGGTGAGGAGCGAATGCTGTGATCAAGAGCCCTGACCTCCACCTCTCTTGTACAAGCGTGCAGCCATTAAAATTAAATTTATTTTTTAGATATATAAAGTTACACTGACGTATTATATCTATGGATAAAACTGAACTAAACTTCCATGCAAACAAAAAAGTAATACATGTAAAACAAAACATGATAAATAGCTGAAGCAGAAGACCCCCAAAATATATTTTCAGTAAATACAGGAGAGATCTAAGTCACGACAGAGAGAGATGAAATTTTCACTTCACACTGACTAAAAGAAATAATTTACGTTTAAAATTTGAGTTACATTTTTATTTCTAATGAGCAACTGTCCCGTTTAATGAAAAGGAATAAATAAAATGAACAGGAATAAACAAAAGAAGTAATCTGGAGCACATTAGTAATGATCAGTTACTCCACTGCATCAATTTTGCAAAATCCTTAGGAAGCAAGATGATTCCTAATAATGAGCAGTACTAGGTTTAAAAGAAAAAAAAAGTTCCGGCATGGGATTGAACCCATAGTCTCCGACTGATAACCGCAGACGCTAAGCACTGCGCCACGGCAGGCCACCTAAGGCTGGAGGAATCTTTCCATAGTAGACACCACGGAACCAAGAAACTCCCATCTGCGAATAAGATCGGGATCTAATTGGCAGACGTTAGCGAAAAGCACTTCGTTGTTAAAATTTCGAAATTCAGTGCAAAGTAACACACCAAAACAAATAATAATAGCCTAATATTACATGTTTTTTTGCTATCCCTAATCATTGTGCCTTCATGGATCTTTTGTGGTTGTTTTTACAACGAATTACTCTTGATTTGTATGTAAATGTGCAAATTCCCACCTCTTTCCTCTTCCCCATCCACTTTTCAGTTATACTCCTAGTATCTCCTCCTTCATTCCCTTTTTCTTTTTTTTTTCCTCCTGATTTCATTCTTTTACCCCCCCCCCACACTCTCTCTCTATCTGTCTATCTCTGTGTCTATCTATCTATCTCTTTTTCTCTCTCTCTCCCCCTTTTCTCTCTTTCTATCTATCTATCTATTTATCTATCTATCTTTTTCTTTCTCTCTCTCTTTCCCTCTCTCTATCCCGCTTCGCAACCAGCCTCCTCCATTCCTCCCGATTCTCAGACGCTCTTAGGCAGTTGCTGAGTGTGAGGCCAGTCCATTCACTGATGTTATCCTCCCATCTCTTTCTCTGTCTTCCACTCCTCTTGCCTCCTCGCACTGTTCCTTGTAGAAGAATATAAAGGTGGTAAGAAAGAATTTCAATCTTTATAATAATTTACTGGGTGTGAAATGAGACCATACCATCTCTCATGGCCAAGGACGGAAAACTCGGAGGGTCCATGTGCACGTGGTGCATGTTAAAGATACCTTGGCAGTGAGAGAGGAGTAGCTTTATTTGCGAAGCTCCACAGTGCAAGATGTGTCACGAGAAAACTGAACCGCTCACCACAAAGACTTCCAAATACATGCTCACAAGTACGTTTTTATCAGCTCGCTCTGTTTAATGTGCTGCACAGAATCTCTGCAGTTCAGGGGCGTCTTTCTGAATTTTTTAAGGGAAAAAATGCCCGTCCACTCTCTGTTTCACAACTTCGGACTTCAGAAGTCAGGTGTGTTGCACACGTGGATTATATTCTAAGCAAACGTGATGCTGTGTTTCAAACAATAAAGAATTATTTTATCTGCAGTGTAAGATAAGCTACAGGTACTTTGAAACCTTTCGTTTCATGGTGAAGTCGACGAGGATCTATGACTGTACCGGTATTTATTGTATGAGGTGAGGAGGTAAATATTCCAGTGACTGATTGTGTGACTGTCAGTTTGTCCATGGTAATACAGTGTAAACCGTGTAATAATGCTACCGTTCAATAAATTTAAGTAAATCATTAAGTAAACAAATAGATGAATAAATAAATATCAGATAAATAAAATTAATAATGATCGTAGAGGATGGTGGCTTCTAATAAATAGGCCTGTCATATGTTTAAATTTGGTTACTTGATCTTTTTCTTTCTTCCCCCCCCCCCGCACCCCAACCCCCTCTCTCTCTCTCTCTCTCTCTCTCTCTCTCTCTCTCTCTCTCTCTCTCTCTCTCTCTCTCTCTCTCTCTCTCTCTCTCTCTCTCTCTCTCTCCCTCCCTTCTCTCTGTACCTACACTTTAAATAGTTTCACATAGAATGCTGAACTGTTGACTACGGCGGATTTCATCCTCGGCCTCCCCCCTCCCACATATAAACCCTTCAATACTTTTCAAGCGTAGTTCAGATTGTTTCGTTAGTTTTAGTTTGGATGCAACTAAAAGTTTCAAATTACTGCGAAGATAATGTTCTGAAACGAAAGTGACGCAGGCACTGTGTCGAACCTTCCATATGACTGAAATGGCACTAATATTTATAACACTGATGACAAGTGTTGGATTTAGAGACAAGATAGGCACTGTTGACTCTGCCGACATATAACTTATGCTTGTATGCAGTGTTTCTCCAGGTGATTATTATTATTATTTTTTTTTTTAATCTGAAGCATGAATATGTACTAATTTTTGTTGGACAACATATAATATATATTGCATTGCTAAAATATTCTGTTGCTGGACAAGAATATTTTACCAGCAAGCTGGATTGTAGTTTAAGCATTTATTATTTTATTTTAAGACAAAGTGGGCATTACAGTTCGGTCTTTTCTAGATGTAGATCTGGCAGTTATTGATCTTCTGCATTTCTTCCAAGACGGACAGCAACATGGCGCACGGACAGTGTTTTAAAAACAAATGTTCGTTATGTAAGCAAGGAATCTTGATGTTAAATTATGCAGCAATTATTGCAAAGTTAATTATTCCTGTTGCTGGAAATCTGTAATCACACTAGTTAGTCCATCAAACTTTTACAAAAGAGTGAGAGACAAAAATAATTTTTAATCAGAGACTAATTTCTGTGGGCCATTTCATCCATTGTTGCGAAACTTGCGGCATGAAGAATTTGCCACTTAGATGAATCAAAGTTTAAATTGGCAGCTAATCTCAGGAACAATAGTGCAATGTAAACTAATTGGTGAAACAAAGTGAGAGCTGAGTAGCGTTTCCTGCTTTCTGCTGTTTCTTTTTTAGCTAAGGACAGCTAATGCCAGAGCCAGGAAGAGACAATTTAAGCAAAAAAAAAAATTAATAAAGATTGTAAAATTATCACATAATGCATTATTTTTCAGTATGTTTGCCTTGGCCGGCTGTTAATAAGTTCGTTCTACGTACTATATACATATATATTATCGCATAGAAATGATGTTCCAGCGCAGGAACAAAGGAATCCTATGTAGGATTAACATGTTGGATTGATGTAGGAAAAGTGACAAGATCCCTACGTATAGGATTTGTCACAACAATGTAGTATTCTGATCAGATTGACAACATCAGAACAATGGCATTCCTCGGTGAAAACTTGATGTCAGTCCTGCGTAAAACTCCTACATCAGATTGATTTAGAAAAAATGACATCATTCCTATGTATGATTTAAGTCGGACCAAAGCAGTATTTTGATCATATTTCATATTGATGTTAGAAAAAAGTGACGTCCTTCCTAAGTGAGATTTAAGTCGGAATAAAGTATAAGTCTGATCGGATTGCCACATCAGAACGATGTCATTCTTATTGGTAAAGTTGATGTCGATCTTAATTAGAATTCCTACATCAGATAGATGTAGACAAAAATGACATCATTCTTGTGTCGGATTTAAGTCAGAACAAAGTCGTATTTTGATTAGATTGTCAACATTTCAACAATTTCATTCCTAGCTACAAACTTGATGACAATCATACTTAGAATTCCTACATCATATTGATGTTGAAAAAATTATGTCATCCCTATCTCAGATTTAAGTCCGAATAAAGTCATATTGTGATCGGAATGCCAACATTGTAACAATATCATTCTTATGTGCAAACCTGATGCCTGTCCTACATAGCTATAAGATTGATGTAGAAAAAATGACATCATTCCTATGTCGGATTTAAGTCAGAACAAAGTAGTATTCTGATCAGATTGCCAACATCAGGACAATATGCAATGTCATTCCTAGGTGCAAACTTGATGTCAATCCTAGGTAAAATTCCTACATCGGATTGATGTAGAAAGAAATGACATCATTACTATGTAGGATTTAAGTCAGAACAAAGTCATATTTTAATAGGATTACTGACATCAGAACAATATCATTCTTATGTGCAAACCCAATGTCAATTCTACATAGAATTCCTACATCTTATTGATGTAGAAAAAAAATGGTATCATTCCTGTGTAACATTTAAGTCGGGACAAAATCGTATTTTGATCGCATTGCCAACATCATAATGATGTCATACCTAAGTGCAAACTTAGTGTGAATCCTACGAAGAATTCCTACATCAGATTGATGAAGAAAAAATGATGTCATTCCTATGTTGGATTTAAACCTGAAGAAAGTAGTATTTTGATCACATTGCCAACATTGGAACAATGCTATACCTAATTGCAAACTTGATGTCAGCCCTGTATAGAATTCCCATACCGGATTGATGTAGAATAAATGACATCATTCCTATGTCGGATTTAAGTCAGAACAAAGTAGTATTTTGAAATTAATGCCAGCATGAGAATGATGCCATTCCTACAAACTTGATATCAACCTATGTAGAATTCTTACATCAGATTGATGTAGTAAAAAAATTACATTTTTCCTATGTCATATTTAAGTCGGAGCAAAGTCATATTCTGTTAGGATTGCCAACTTCGGAACGATGCCATTCCAACATGCACACTTGATGTCACTCCTACATGGAATTTCTGCATCAGATTGATGTAGAAAAAATGACATCATACTTATTTAGGATATAAGTTGGAATAAATTAGTATTTTGAACGGATTGCCAACATCAGAACAATGCAACTCATACATACAAACTTGATGTCAATCCTAGATAGAATCCCTATATCAGATTGATGTAGAAAAAATGACATCATTCCTATTTTGGATTTAAGTTAGAACTAAGTCGTATTCTGACTGACGTTTGACATACCATTCCAACTAACCAAGAGATTTGATCAGCTCACCAGTCGCTTCATGCCATTTGTTATTTTAGATGACTTAAAGTTAGTGAACACATTTCAGCACACGAATGCAGTCATACAGAGAAAGGAACACCCGCTTGGTGCCAGCTACAAGCCTTGCAGAAAGCCAGTCACATACAAAAAGTTACTGGTCATTTGTCGCAGGCCACATCAACAACTACAAAGTCACATGCCACCGTCTGCATGTATATCGCATGGGTAAGTCACTTGTCGTGGAATGATTTAAGTTTATCTTTATTTTTGTCTTTCATTCATCGTGTATGAGGTGTGTTGGTCTTTTTTGTCAACAAAACATGGTGACTGATGAACTGCCACTAGAATGTGTGGGTGAAGAAACTCTCGAAGAGCAAGAGACAGATGTCAGCACAATGTTGACCTGTCTTATCGAAGAAAATCATTTTGTTTATGATCTAAAAGAGCCTAGACATACAGATGGAAAATCATATACATCGTCTCTTTTAATTTCTTTAAATAAGTATGGAATTCTGCTTCAATTTCATGGTTTGCATATTTTGGTCGCACATACATTGAACGAGGTCATCTATTGCTTCGTTGATTATATCTTTGAGATAACCACCAGATGAAAAGTACTGTGGCACTGTCTGCCATGTTCTTCACTCTTTTAGCAAGTGGGATATAGGATGCGACCTTTTCTGTGTGACATGTTTGAAGTCGAACGGCGTTTGACTTTTGTCATAAAGCTAATCACGTATGTCAAGTGACGTGATGAAAAGCTTTAGACAAGTGACGAATGGAAATCAACACGCAACCTTCGGTCCGTAGCGAGTGGCGAGTGACATGTGTGACACCTATCTAAGCCAGCAATATTCACCACAAACTGAGAGAGATTTGAAAAGCAGGAAAAAACAGTTAAGGGAAATCACTGATTCACTTTATTGACCACTGTCGGTTGTTGGATGAATGCCAAATACCCAATGGAAGTTCCTCGTTTCTGTTTTCTTAATGTCCAGTAGCCAAGAGTCTCCTCTTTCTCTTGAATTGCTTTGTAATTTCTTTAAAAAGAAAAAAATATGAGAATGAAGAAATCACTAATACACTTTAATATCCATGTGTTTCTTTCTTTTTATGAATGCCAAACTAAACTACCGAAGTTCATGGGGTTTATTATATTTTTGTCCAATTTGCAAAAGGCTGTTCTTTCCCTTAAATGATTTTGTAATTTTCATATTTTGTATTTATATTATACATTCTAGATCACGGGTGCTCAACCTTTATTGACATAGGATCTACTTTTACATTTCCCAGCCTTTGGAGATCTACCAGTCTGGGGAAGCCCTGAAACAAAAAATAAAAGAAACCGAACCTATGCTGGTGTGCCCATTGGCATTATTCACTTTAACATACAACTTAGAATCTTAGATACAAAATGCAGTGAACCAAAAACATATCTTATTTTAATAACACATTTTCAAAAAAAACTAACACAAACCCGCCAAATCCAAGAATAATGACCTGCCAAAATACAAAGACAAATGAAAAATTTATATTATATACCTCACGGGTGTGTCCTACATTCATCCCGCGATCGACTGCCAAGCACTTAAAGATCGACTGGTAGATCGCGATCGACTGGTTGAGCACCCCTGTTCTAGATCATTCTCCTTAAATTGTCTTCCTTGTATTCAATATCTTGGATGCCTGCAAATTTATGATTTCGCTCTACAGTGCAATCCTACTATCTCGACATCAGTGGGACCGTCTCTCTTGTGTCGAGGAATGAGAAAGTTGAAATAGCAGATTAGTGGCGGAAGAGAAAAATAAATAAAGGGGGGGGGGGTCAAACATCACCATAATTGGAAGTGTCCAGTAAATATCGCAATTATGTCCCCTTTTCTTTTAATTTTGGCATATTGTCACCCGTTCCTCCGATATCACTGTTGTGTGGGAGCAGTTGCGTGGCAAAAATTTGCGATATCGGCAAAATGCTGTAGCTATCAAATGCACGGTGTTTTTACTTTT
The DNA here is from genome assembly GCA_963931925.1 of Onchidella celtica. Taxonomy (NCBI): domain Eukaryota; kingdom Metazoa; phylum Mollusca; class Gastropoda; order Systellommatophora; family Onchidiidae; genus Onchidella; species Onchidella celtica. The sequence continues at coordinate 52,065,831 of OZ007574.1, read as the reverse complement.
TTTTTAACCTCGACCTGACTTGCTTCAGAAGAAGTGATGATACTGATACACACACAGTACGGCAGTTAAGCTAGAGATCTAGGTCAAGGCCTAATATCAACGGTGCAGGAATGTTTTGTGGAGAAAAAAAAATTACTCAGTCTGTAGTACTCTGTACATTTACTGCCATACGCTTATGCATGGCACTCCACACTCGCGTCACTGGAGCCAAGGGACCCGCCACCAGCATCACAAAAAGAAATAAAGAGGTCTTATATGCAAGTAGTTGTGTGGGCATTTTTAATAGCTCAGTAGTAGATCTAATGCATTTGTTTTGCCGTGGTTGGGGAGAAATGTGTCGATATAAGAGGAAAGAATGGAATAACATGTCGAGTTGCGGGGAAATATTTAGTAGCAATAAAGAATGAACAGGTTCGGACTTAAAAATTGTGTCGAGTTACCCAGAATGTCGACAAAAGCCATGTCGCGGTAAGTGGATTGGACTGTAGTTCCTGTGTTCAGACAGATATGGATAAATGTCAATTATTTCTTATGTTTGATTTATTTATTTCAGACCACTTGATAATATGGATATCTGTGTGTTCTGTTGGCAATTTTAAGTTCGAGCAGATAAAGTGATGTGTGAGCCTCTCTCTTGATTCGTTTTGGTATCGAATTTGTTTCTTAAAATTAGCTGTCTCATAATGTAGAAAACCAAGATGAAGTGACATTTTCATTCCCCAATGGACTTTACATTTTTAAGTGTTGTCAAAAAAAACACAAAAAAAACAATTCTGCAAAAGGTATTCGGAAAGTATAAGTAAATGAAGAATTTGACACGAAAAGGAAGTACCCAGTAGTATTAAAAGATTTACTTGGATAAATAGTGGTATCGATTCCCACTTCCGGTTTGTGGCAAGGAAATCAAGCAGGTGACATGGGGAAAAAGGTAGATAATCACGCTTGTAATTCATTATTTTTTTAATGGATAATTATGACGTTATTTATATGAATACGCATCTATCTTGACGTGAATTAATTATTAACAAGGGAGTTTGAATGATAATCAAATGTTTTGAGTGAGAGTTATGCAGAAATTAATTTAATAACAACTGTTAAAGCATTTCCAGTTCAAATCTTGTTAACCATAAGGGCAGATATTGTAAGGATTTTGCGTTATATAAGAAACCCCAACCCTATTTATAGTACAGAACAGCCACTCGTGGGAAACCTGGGTGGTCACTGGCTCCTGCTTCCATGTAGCGTTGAGGTCGACGGTCGACCAAGGTACTCGCACGGTTAGTCACGCCCAACTAACCTGTAATATAGCCTGGGATCTGGCGAGTTTCCTCCCCTAAGACGCTGCTGAGGGACTGAGTGCTGGGGTGGAGTTTGGTCGGGGGTAGGCCGGACAAAACATACGGATTAGAACCTACTTCCTTAGATCTTAAGGGGTAACTGGTACTTTAGGGTATTAGACTTAGGATCGTCCATGTCATGGGAAAAGTGCTCTCGCAACCACATAGTCACACGGCACATCTGTGCTAGGTAGGGTAGTGTGTGCTGGAGTCCCCGTGCCACTTTTTTTTCTTCTTTTTTCTGTTTTCTAAAATTACAATAAAGTTCACCTTGAGCTCAGTTGAAAAGAAAATAATAATCATGAATTTGTCTCACATGAAAACCAGTGTTCACTGAAGGAAAAAACCTGTTGCTTTTAAAAGGAAAAATTATGTTGGTTTTAATTTTTTTTTTTTCTGCTTAATTTACCTGTGGTGTTTCATTTTAAATTCCTCAGCTGAAGATAATCCAACAAGGGAAAAGCCACTGGAGTCTGGTACCGTGGTATTATTCTTGGATTGTCCATGTCATGGGAAATGTGCTCTCCCAACCATATAGTCAGACCTAGTATGCAATGTAGGTTATATGTGTGCTGGGGTCCTCACTCCTTTTAAAAAAAAAAAAAATATCAGAAACCTTTGAGCTCAAACTAAGGTGGGACAAAAGGTCAGACACGCTTTAACTTGAACAATAAAAGAATTTTGAATTTGTCCCACATAAAATTCAGGGCGTTTATTGACATGTTGAAAAAACGTGTTCGTGAAAGAAAAAAGAATGTTTCAGTTGTTTTGCTTTTATTATTTTTCTTGAGACATGACAAAGTTGGCCTTACATTTACCTGTGGCCTTTTCTTTTTTATTTCTCAACTAAAGATCATTTAATTAACACGGGAAAAAGCACCGGAGTCAGCCTAGCATTCTTTTCTGAAATCTTATGGATAAACTGGTAATTCATATTATCACTTTTCATTTGTTAATAGAATAATAATATAATGAAAAAGTGTAACGTTTGAGAACAACGACAGTATTAGAGCGACCCAAAATTATAAAATACAAACGAGATTGTCGAGAAATGAAGGCGATGTTGCACCTTCTTTTACCATTGTCTTTTCCTTTTTCTCAATGAATTGAGTTGCATAAAGCATGGTGAAGACACAGGAGTATTAATTTTGTACTCTTTCAATATGGCAGCTTTCATAAATTGGAAGTCCTTAGTCCTTTTTTTTTGGGGGGGGGGATATCACTTTTATCACAGTTGTCTAGACCTGAAGTGCTCAAAGAGTATAATAGTTGTAATACACCATATGAATTCGCTCTTAGATTGCATCCTGTTAATGTTGTGCAAGTTTGTGAATGGAGTTAAACCTAGTCTACTGTTGCAACTTATTCAAACCTATCTTTTCCCCCCCTCATCCTGGAGACTGCAACAAAACTTCTAGAAAAAGAGCACAAGATGCCCTCCTTTTACATTGTAAATTCATCTACCTATAGCACTTTTCAAAATAATCCCCGTCGGTTTTCCTTCAATATCTCTTTTATATGATTCCACCTAAATGATTGTATTTTGTTTATTCCTGTATAAACCAATTTGTTTCAAAAGAATAATATTTTCACACATTTTTGAGTAAAGAAATAGTGTTCTTCGTCAGAGCTTGTTTTAGATACCAATGATTAATTAGAACTGCAACCCACTGCATGGTTGCTCACAGTAAACTGAGGTAAACAACTTTTCCCCGCAACTTCGATGTCCTCTCAGCCTGTGCAACTCCTACTTGGTTAAATGTCTTCTATGTTTACCAGTCACCAACCCTGCAACAAGCCGATGTGTTGGATTTACATCAAGTTTGCCCATAGACAAAATGTTATTTCTCATGTAGATCCGCTGGTTATGACATCACGCCAATGTTGGTTTGATGTAGGGAATACGCCCCTCCCATAATCCAACCAATACAATGGAAATCTGATACAGATCTACAGTGGATTAACTTAAGGATGCTGGGTGTAGTTTACACATTTATATCCCCCTAGGATGAACATTTTCTTACAGATTTTGCATTATATTGTTTTTGTTTCTTCCTCAGTGAAGATATGGCTATGGGCAAGAAACTGAATGAAGGACTGTACAGAAGAGGCAGCAGTGAAAAAGCAGAGAAGGTAGCATCTCCCAGTTCAATCTGTCTCCAGCGTTTCCATGTTCTCCCTGCAACCGACAATTCATGGCAAGGATCAGCCCGATCAGCGATCTCCACACACAGATACAGCCAGGCATTAGAGATATTGAAGTTATGGTCATCTTCTTTTGCAAAGGACAAGCAACAACAACATCAACATGAGCTTATAAAATATTCTGGTACGTTATTTGTCATGACTGAGTTTGAATTTGAGTTTAATGATGCGTAAGCACGATAATTGCCACTTTGAGTATTTCATGGTTTTTTCATTATCCCACTTTGGGCTAGCCTTCAACCCCCAGATGCCTATAAGTAAGATCAAATGGAAGTGAAGTTAAAAATCTAATAGGAAAAGGCCCATACTGTAAAAGTATGTCTATATGAACCGCGTAGATACATGATAAAAATCGATTAAATCAACTTGTGGAGTTCGGCCTCCTTGCTAGGTCATTCCTTCCAGAGCAGTGGTTTTTCAGAGCCCCAGGTCACATTCCTGCCCTTGAGACCCCATGTTTCCTCAATTCCTTCCCCATTTTGAATTGTCATTTCATTTTTTTTTACTATTATACTTTCACAGTGGTAATTATTGGGAAAAAGTTTTCATGAACTGTTTAATTCAAGATAATCTTTATTATTGTGCTGCTATTTAATTTGATACTTATGTATACAAATGGTATGTACACAAATGGTATGTACACAAATGGTATGTACACAAATGGTATGTACACAAATATACCATTCTTTCCCAGTTTGGATTTGCTATTGTGATTGAAGTCCCTCCCCAATTCCACCCCTGGTTAAAATGTCCAAGGAGCCAAGAACCTCCTATTTGAAAACAACTTTGGTCAAAAATAAATTGTGGAATTGTCCATGTGGTTGTATTGGACAGGGGTTGTGTGTTTCACAACAGTGCTTGGCATGTCAGTTGGTATTAGTGTCAGGTGTAACTTCCTCAAAATACTAATAACTATATTTTCAGTGTGCAATCCTGCCGCAAGAAGCAGCCCAGCTGGCGACATCAAATGTAAGGGAAATAATCAAAATTTTAAAACATTTGAATGATTAAGATGGGTTATATCCCTTCCATGACAGCTGCCTTGCACTTATCGTTCAATCGGTGACGCTTTACCAATTTTCCATTTTAGTGTTTTGTCTGTTCGAATAGTTTACCGAAGACTGTGGTTATTCAGAAGCATAACGTGTCTGCCTATTGAAGTTTCAATGATCCTTTGCATAATTTTGATTAGTTTTCCTTAATCTTGTGTGCATTGTATTATAAAATAAATGGGTGTGTTATTGATGAGCAGATTTGACAGATATGAGTAAACTGATAAGGAAATTAGATCATTTTTAAATGATATTACTTGAGGAACATTCCCCTAGTTCTCTGCCGTATCCAATGTACTATATCTATTTTAGCTTTTTTTTTTTTTTTTTTAACCCATTTAGAAACAGAATGCCCTTATTATCAAATGAAAGGATAGAAGTACTTCAACGTAACCGCTTTTTTTTTTTAAATAACAAAACAGTTGTTTTGTCCATTTTCATGCTGATTTCATACTGTGTGTCTAGAGTGACATAAATTGGTCAAATCAAGATGCAGCATGCAATAAATAAAATGAAGTAGGACGGATGTTTTTGACGTAAATCTTTATAATCTTATTCACTTTTTGCATTTTTTTTTTTGAAATTGTTTTTTCACATGACAGAAACCACCATTTCCATAGTCGCATGTATTTTGTAAATTTCAGCTTTTTGTTAGCTTTTAGAGTTTTTGATATTCATATCGTGGTAATGAGCCAATAATTTTGATATGAGACATTTGAGTGTTCACATAGGTGAAAGATTCTTTATTTGTGTGGGTTGCGTGCTGCTGAGCCTTTTTTTGATGATGATAATAGTAACTTTGACATCACTAGTTTTGCCTTTATAATGCTTTCCTTGGCACTAAATCAAATAATTGTCAACACAGCAAATGTGATTTCGTTATTATAGTAGTACCAGGACACAAATGATTCATAATGATTACAGAATCAAGTGCCTTTGCCTTCACATGTGGTCTTTATCATTTTTTCAGCAGTCAGTAGTCTTTACTGATGTTTCATCAGAGGATCTGTGGTCAGATACATCCAGTTACCAGCAGACGCATGTGACACATAATTATTACAAGACGCAACACCGAAAGAAGCAGCCCAGAGTTAACAGAGATACGTTGTTTGTGCATGGATGATGAGGATGGTTGATGTTTTGTGGATGGATAAGACAGTTGATGTGTGTTTTGGAAAGATGGAGAATAATGGTAATTTTATGCGTTGTTTGCTTCGGATGAGTGAGGAAATGTTGAGGGTGCGTTACCTTAAGTTTGCTGATGAATAGTCGTTTGCGAGGATGACTTGGAAGAAAGTAAGAGGGGCAAGCAAGGTTTTATTCATTAACACTTTCCATGCCGCAGATTTCATGGAATTTTTTTGACCCCTGAATGCTACTGCGTCCATCATGAACTTCGCAAACTCATGAAAGAATCGGCAAGAATACAAAAGTATCCCATAAGAATTGCAGGAAGTGATCCGGATCATTTGTTCACATAACAGAATAGAAGATTTCTCAAGATTTCTTCTCCACCTCCCGCCCTTACACCTCCTGCAGTAACCTTACTAGTTGGTCCCTTGACTCAGGGAATACACAGATGTGGCAGTTGATTTTCGGCCGGCAATATATAAAGAGAGGAGAAGAGCAAAATTTCTTATCATACTTTTCGATTCTTCTCGATGAAATGCATATTTTTGGGGGCGGGGGGGTGGCTTTAAAGAAAAATCATGAGTAGATAAACCTTGAAGATTAAAGACCAAATTTTGTCCCAAACGGACATGTCTATGTAATTCATTGTAGAAAATTGAGGCAAGACACAAATTTTAATAATTTTTGGTCTCGAAGCCACAAAGTTTTAGTTGCTTACATGTTCACCCTCTAGCTCCACTACAGTATGATAGTAATTTCAATATTCCTTCAGTGTACAATGTGTATTCTCTGCCTCAGTCTTTGAGAGAGACTGACAAACTGAAAGCTTTTTTAAAGGTCAACTGTAGAGCCCAGGCATCTTTTTGCCCTTTGAATATCAATTAATTAAAGTTTTTGTTTTTCTTTTTTATATATGGATTTATTTGTGGACCAATAATTTGTGTGTTTATGAGAGAAAGAATGATTCAGTATGGGTAGAATGTGCATGTATCCACCATCTTTTGTGTCCGGACCCGTGCATCACCATGGCAATTGTGGCATTGATTTTGATTCGTTGGCTACTTTACATTGCGAGGCACGGGAGGCTACAATAAACAATGGCACGTGGGAACATGTTCAGTGGGAGATGTTCAGTCAATTCTTTCACTTTCTTTCCTTTGTTTACACGGATGGTAGGGAATCTGACCAGCTTGGATCCATCTTTTCCACCCCTGTCATAATAATCAGCTACAGTGCAACTGGCAATGCAACCCCCAAGGCAAACGAAAGCGCGGACGTCCCAAGACAACATGGCAAAGATCAACTGCTAACAAAATAAAAATGCTGGGACTCCTGTGGGGCCAGATTGAGGCTGCAGCCCAAGACAGAGCAGGGTGGAGGACCTCGATGGACGACCTATGCCCCACACAGGGTTCAAGGGTTTACGTCATCCGTCTTCTCAATCTCATTTCAAAGTTTTTGGTCACTTTTGTTATTCTTAAATGTGGCAAAAATATTTCTTCAAAACTATGAAAGATATCCGACACGATGCATTACTTTGTGAGAGTAGAATATAGATTTCACCATAAGCAATGATGAGGTAGCCGTATCTTTAAAACCACCAAAGTCGTCAATGCGCCCATGAGGGCCAGCAGTGGCGGATCTATGCAATTAATGAAGCACCCCAAGGCCCTGATCTCAGAGGTATTTATGTCTTTATTTGAGGGGGCGTCTACTCTGGGCATATACGTTTTCTTGTTGTTCTTTTCTTGTTTCCATCTTAGTTCTTGTTGTCTTCGTGCTGGATTTCATAGCCCTCAAAACGGCTCCCATTTTGGTTCTTTCTTGCTTGCTTGCTTGCTTTCCTTGTTTTCATGCTTCCTAGCCCTCGCAAGGCTCCCCATTGGGCTGTTTCCTTTTGTTTTGTTTTTAGTTGGCGCTTTCTAATCCCGGAGGGGCCCTGACGAAACTTTTTATAGAGTGAATTTTTGGTATTGCCCAATCTTTCCTAGTTGCGAGGGGCCCCATAACGGCTTCAAGGCCCCCAAAAAATGTAGGTCTGCCACTGGGTGCCAGCATGTTACCCCCAAAAGGCCCGCAGGCAGGAACCAGAAAGTTTGAAAAGCCTAATGCAAAACCTTCAGTGTTGCTACACAGCACACCAGGAATATCGCAAACCATGTGATACGTAGTCAGCCACAAAATAAATGGTGTAACGAGATGCATACGATGAGAAAAGAGATTGACTGATTGACAGGAACCAGAACCCTAGCACTTCAGGCATCCCCATAAGTGCTCCTCTCCCCTCTCAAATATCTATTTGAGGCTTATTCTACTAACTGTCCCAGTGGCCAGCTGGTTCCATATTTGTCGGGTTCGTCCGGCTTTGTCACACATTCTTCCCTCGCCCCTTTGCTATTCCGCCTCCATCATTCTGATTATGGGGGCACCTCAGGGTCTTCATCTGCTAGCAATCGGTGGGTGAGCTCAATCTGCATGAGCTCATTCCTGTCATGCTGTCACGGCGGTGTTTTGTACAAATTTTTTACAGGAGAGCACAAAAAAAACAACAACTATGCACGACCTTCACTGGACGGAATTGGGCATTTTTTAACACATTAATCACAAAATCATATCTTCAAAATGATGACAAATATTTTTTGTTAGGACATATACATGTTTGTAGATTCATTTTGGATTGGAACAAGAAAGATTGGTTTATAAAAAGTGAAGTTAGACGATTACAGAATTACAATGACGATATGATCCAACCTGTGAAAAAAAAAGCTAGCTGAGACTATCTGATAGCTGTAGTCCACTCTTACCCAGGCCGGATTGAGGCCAACAGATGCCCTAATCACAGCCCAGCCTTGGTGTCCTTTTTCCCCTTCCAGTCCACTGGCAGGACGTTGTCAAAACTGACGTGATGCTAAAACTCTATAGAATTGTTGAAGAAGAAGTTTCTGTACACCAATTTTAACGGTTATATTCACAACACAAGCATCTTAGAACAGCTTGGCACCACCAGAAGAATAACACCTGAAATAAATAAAAGAAGACTTGCATACATCGGCCACGCAGCCCGAAACAAAAGCACGGCCCTTATGATATCAATCCTTCAAGGAAAGACAGAAACAAAGAGAAAACAAGGAAGACCACCCATTACATATCACGATAACATCAAGAAAGTCAGCCAGCTGGAAATAAGTGAACTAACTAGGAAAGCTAAGGACAGGATTGGGTGGAGGAGATTTTGTCGTGACATCCACTGTAGCAGCTAACATCGATGACGATGAAGCCGACAGGTGACAGGTGAGGTGACTCACAACGGGTACTAGGACATTTAGAACGAGGCCTCTACCTGACACAGTGGATAACTCGGAAACTGCTGGACCAATTGGACAGGATATTGTTTTATTCTTCAAGTTAGAACATTTTGAAGCACACTGTAAAAGAAAACTGGGCCACAATGTGCCATTTTAGGCTGCATCTTTTTTTAGCTGCAAAATATAAAAGACAAGGCATTTATTATTAGGCCCTAGACCAGCTGAACCATACGGTCAATCTGGTACTCCGAGAAATTGTCTGTGGTGTTCTCTTTCCCCTTTCTGTGGTGCTCCCCCCCCCCCTCCCCCCACCCAACCACCTGTGCCCTAAAAAACGCTTATTTTGTTTAATTGTTAATCCAGCCCTAACTCTTAGCCTACAAGAATATGAAAGAAACTTTTCGAGACCACGAGTAAAGTACATCAAATGTGTGCAGACAACACAGATAAAAATTCCTTTTCAGTACTATCAACCAACCATACCACATCCAAAAACCAATGACAACAACAAAAAAAAAAACATAATCACAAGCGGCAAGTGAAATATTTATTCGACATGTGTTCAAAATGAAATAAGTTGACTCTTTGTACAAAACAGATGAGGGACAAAAGCATCATGGAGGAAGAAACATTTAAGAAGGCGTGGCTGTGAAGCGCTGAAGATCTTCCTGGTGATTCTTAAAGTCATAAAAACATCACAGATATACTATACAAATGTACTAGTTATACATGTGGTTCTAGATGTGTGTTCTAGTTCCTTTAACTGACTCACTGCCGCAAGCCGCTCTGTGTCAAGAATAGATTTAATTCATAAATGTTTCCACTGACTACATTTTTGTGAGAGAGCAGTGAGTAATTTTTACAAACGTAATTATTGTGCGAGCCAGCATAACGTGGTCTCGTAAACAATTTGTTTTGAACAGTTTTTTTTATAATAGATAGACAGAAGGTGTGGGGAAGGATAGACGGACAGCGTAGGTGTGCATGACTGAGCACTTGTTATATCTCGTGTTTTGAACTAGGTTTAGTAGAGAGGGAAGGGGTGAGTAGGAATTAAATGTTGTTGAGACGTCGGTTGACGTACAGAAAATCCGTGATCCAGAGTAAAAGCTCGGGGTTTTGAACATGTTAAGAATTTATTGCTATAAAATTACATTTTATTGTCTTGAGTGATTCGACCTTTGATGTCGACCCAAGGTCGTTGCGTAGGGCTGTTACTTAAAATAACTCAGTTCGGCAGCTGAGCTAGAAGTGGTTGCACCAATCACAATCCAGGAATTAGACGGTAAGCTGCAGATGCAGTCCAGTATTTAAGGCCATGCAGAACTTAGTTCTGGGCCACATGTAGACAATCCATTTACGAGGTGGACGGCGAGCTCTCAGCCAGATGAGAAGTCATAGAGGCGCAGCGATTGAGCTGATATGTACAGTGATGGAGCATTGTCAGAAATCTACGCTCCTGAGCCCAAGCCTACTTGTTTGAGCATTAAACCCACAGCGCTAATATCAACAGCCCTCACATTGTGAGGGCCGAATGGTGAGCTAAAGATTTTAATTCCATGCTGAATTTACAGCCACCTACACATGTAGACTGTTGACCAGTACTGCCAGACCACATGCATTTCCCGCGACCACGTGTGAACTACACCAGAGCGCGCCTGGCAGAGACGCTATATAAATATGTTTTAGTATGAAGAGAGATAGAACTTTAAACCTTACAGGATCCGTCGCCCTCGGGCGCGGATTCTTTTGAATGTAAATTTATTGTGACTTAGATAACTTCATATTACATTGCCTTAAGTACTTCATAGTTGCTCCTCAGCTTAGCTGAGCATTTTCAGTTGCTATTGTATTCGTTATCTATTGTATATTTTATCTTTGAATTTGTTAGATATATAAACTTTACAGTCTGTTACTCAAATTGATTTATTTAGTTTTTAGAGTGAAAGTTGGTTAATTGTTGTTTTTTTTTTGTGCTCGTGTGATTGGGAAGCGGACCTCTCGATCTATATTCCCCAAAATCCCGATCCGCGACACTCTGGGTGGTCCATTTGAAAACACCTATTTCATCTATTACGCGAAAATTACACTGATAAATATTATTTTGTTTGATCACTAATAATTTGGCATTTTTTACCAGATTTCTCCAAAGCTTCTTCAGGGCCATATCACTGATCGCCATCTTTCAAAGACGACAATATGAGAACTCTCGTTCTTTGAAAGAAATAAGCTGGAAGTGAATCAGTTAAAATTCACGTGAACTTATACAACAAATTCATAATGACCACAAGATCAGAAAGATTAAATTAGCAATAGAAAAAAACTGCTTTCAGATGAAAATATGACTACTTTTCAAATTTCAAATGTCTACTTTTGAAAGAGAAAAGAATATGTGGATGGTATTCATAAACAAATACTCGACAAATAACAAAACCAAACAAAATTAGCTCAGCCAATAAGTCAAAGTCACAACTGACTGTATTTTCATGGATGACAGAGAGCAAACAAATTACTCTGAATAGCATTATATTCTTGCTGTATATGGGTTACCGATTAGAAGGGGTATCATACTAAGCCCGGTCAAACACATTCAGATGCTGCCAGACAAGAAGTACACACCATAATTTCCTATATTTTCTTAGTAAATCCGGGAAGACACTCTCATACTAAGCCCGGTCAAACACAGTCAGATGTTGGTAGACAAGAAGTGCACACCATAATTTCCTATATTTTCTTAGTGAATCTGGGAAGACCCTATCACACTAAGCCCGGTAAGACACAGTCAGCTGCTGCTATTATTTCTTTTTGGTGTACATTTTGCTGACAGCATCTGACTGTGTCTGACCGTCCTTGGTATGAAATCTCCCTCAGCCCTGATCTTCAGCTGGGTTACATATTTGAAAAATGGCAAGGTATATTTGGGCCGAATACGGCCTAAATAGCACAAAACCCTGGTTCCAGGTTATTTGGGCCGAAAATGCGAGTTTGCAGTTTGCACTGTTCTGACTTTTTTTTTGTTTTGGAAACAGAATTTGTGTCCGTACAATATTGCCTAAAGGTAGCGTCAATCACCACCGCATTTTCCGGTAGCCGGTAGCGTCAATTACTAATACTACCGCATTTTGCGGTGGCTATTGTCGGTACGTCGATCGCCAATGGCTACCCCAGCCCCTATTCGCCTGATTAGTCAATCAGACTACCGCCCATTGATACAAACTGACTAGACCCTCACGCCCCCAGGTCCATCTGACCATTCCAATGCACATTTGAATCCACAATGGACACCGATTCCGGGGTGGCAATTGACACTCCCTTGCCTAAAATACCGTCGGCCCAAATAGCACAGTACCGGGTTGTATAGGCCGTATTCGGCCTAAATATACACTTCCTTGAAAAATGTATCATTACACTGTATGTCTCCACCCACCCAACTCTGATTCTGACATGATTACAGATGACACAAAAAAAGTGAGTTAAAGTTGGCTTGGAAATTTTTTAATAACCAGGAAATGGATTAAGCAATTGAAAATGCCACACTTCAGATACAATGCAGCCAACATTGTTAACTCACTCGCTGCCGGACCCGAAAAGGTTCGGTAAAATTTCGTTGAGCTGAAAAATGCCTGGCAGCGAGTGTTTTAAGATATAGCATGGCTGTGGCAATTTCCTATCTATTCACAAGCTAAATGGTGTTTCTCCAAAATCTGAGTCAAATGGACAGATACATTCAGTAGTGATATGTGGAATTTTCTTTTCCTTAACCCTCTTGCTGCCACGGGGCCGATATATTGGCCCATCATATGTTGGGGAAGACTGCCACACAGCCAAAATTTCATGCTAAAACTGTCGCGAGGCTGATATATTGGCCGACATTGTTCCGTCATCTTTTGCACTCCTAATTTTATACTACCTGTACTTCCTGCTGCCTTTGTATCCAATAATTCATTATTTTGGTAGTCTAAAGGAAGGCAGGAAGGGCATTCGGGCTTGGCAGCAAATGGCTTAAATTCAAGAAATGAACAGCCTATGCTTCCAGGGCATTCTGAAACAATTTTCCCCTTTCAAAATTTTCAATAATAATATCCAAAGGAGTGTTAAACATGCGAGTTTCTGGTTGCAAGGTCAGAGGAAGACTAAGGAAGACATGGATGTCCCACAGCATTACGCCAAGACATGTTTCCCAGCTGGCTGCAGACCGAAAACTCTTCCTTCCTGCAATGCCCTCAAAGGTACAAGCAAAAATGAAAAACAAAACTATTGAAGGGAGTAAGCTGTAAGGCTTAATTTCCAAAAATTGTGAGTTTTTTAATCCACAAGTAATTTGTCTATCATACAGCTGTCTCTATACATATATCTAAAGTACTACTAGGAACTACTTTGGTAGAATCAGACAGCAAGTCTGTATAGAGCGGGAAGATAAAGTGTGACATATATATTAAATAAATTAAGCACAATAAAAATGACAATTGACACAGCTCCAAGGCACCAGCAACAGACAAGGCAAATGTTCACATTGAACATCCTCTAATACAAGAATGTGCTACAAGTACATACGTCCCCCAAGTTTTTTGCGCTAGAGGTAAGTATTTTACAGCCTTTTGTGACTCCTGAGCTGGAGAGCTCCTCCCAAAATGCTCCTAACAACAGCCTTAATTAATTATTCTTTCAGATTTTTTTTTCCTTTTTTTTTCGGTTAAAAGGGTAGGGGGCAGGGTTAGGGATTTGATCAGATTTAGGGTTGAGGATAAGGATGGGGTTAGGGATAGGTCCCTAGTGCAAAAAGCTTGAGGTGTGTACGTCATGTACTTATAACAATAGCCCTAATCTGATGTTTTAATTTGTCTATTTCAGTGACTGTCTCTTCAGATGACACTACCACAGACTCTGATCTTCTACTATAATATATATAATACATTACCCAAAATGAGTGACCCCCAGATAGTTTTCCAAAACTTACAACAAACATCTTCCAAACATATCCAGTTTCACATCCTTGTCTTTGTCAAGTTCGTTCATCCGTAAAGAAACAACACTTACAGCGAACTGATAATGCTTCAAGATGGACATTCCCCCAATTTTTTTTTATTCAGAGAACTTGTGTTGCGCCTGCTCTGTCTTCGGGATACGTCTTATGTTGGTCTCAAAAATGTTGAGCAATAAACCCAATTTATTAATTTAACGAATGAAAAACTCAGATACAGTTTTGAAGCCCCGATCATACCTGTATTTTTTTTTTTTGCAGTTTAACGGAAAAATAAATAAATAAAAAATAAACAAGTTTCACACACCTGAGCATGGTGAAAGTGGATCAAACTTGTAAAATCTGAACCCACTACAAAGGGAAGAAATATATATAATATATATATATACATGTATAAACTTTTATCTGCCACTGTATCTGATTCCCATTGTTTATACGTTGTTTCCCATAAATTATACAATTTATATATGAACACCACATGGGACAAACAACCATAGTCACTCCCCATCACATACATGCTTGGTACATCGGTTTCGTCTCTGCAAAACCAAAGATTGCAAGAAAAACAATAAAGAGCCAAAATGACAAAATATTAGAAATCATCCCTTCACAACATTTTGCAAGAGAAAAATTGTGGAAAATTCTAGAAATCAATTTTCTCAGTTTCACACACTGGTGACTACGGTCGTCTTACTTTTACGCTATTAGTTTATGATCAGCATTCTTGTGTCTCCAGCGACTCAGACATAAGGCTCTTGATGTCAACCTGCCCCATCCCTTACTCCCCCCACAGAGAGAAAAACCTTATGATTTTAATGACGGATTCAGTGTTGGGTGACAAGAGCAAGTCTGTGCTAGGGGCCGTGTAACGATTTCCCTGAAATGCAGAACGGTGAAGCACCATCTAAACTGAGCTTATCTTGAACGGGAATCACCGTTAATCCACCACTCAGGTCAACTATATTGCCTTCTTTCTCCTGCAGAAAAATAAAGTAAAAACATTTAAAATGAAACAAGTTTTTTATCAGGGTTGAAGAAAACAATTTGGTTATTTTACATGGTGCGGCCATGCCCATCGCTGTCCCAAATGTTATTCTAGTAAGGTCAGTGCAAGCAAACTTTTTATGAAAGATATCCAGTTTAAGTGTAAGGAAGTTTCGATTGCAGTGTTACTGGAAATAATCATAGAGGAAGTAAGGGCCCCAACGTAATCATGACAGGCTTTTTAATTGCTGGGACTCAAACTATACAATATATCATATTACACATAGAAAGACGTAAAGGTGTACACAGGCGTATTTTAAAAGGTCTTGAAATTCGCTTATAATATTTTTAATACTTTCTTTGACTTGAGCCACAACTGAGTTGAACAGAAGAAAGTGCTCCAACATTTTGAGCTGGAAAAAACGGACACTTTGTCTTCGAGCAGAATTAAAAAGTGTGATGGGAAATTTCATTCTGTGCTTCAATTTATACACTGGTGATCAAAACTCAACTTTAAAAATGAGATCAGCATATTCCCAAGTCAGCTGACCAACCTGTATTAAATAATAATAATAATAATCATACCCTCTGTTTGTGCATTCATGAAAATGTGACAGTCAACATTGGGCTGCCTAGCAAGATTCCCAACCATTCCATTTCTTTGTTACAGCGCTATATGTTTTATATTGCAATGGAGTTTATCTTTGCTAAAGGCAAAAATAATAATGAGTTGCTTCGTCACAGCACAAGGTAACTTCTTGTATGGCAGTTAAAGTGCATACTTTCCTACTCAATCTACCATGCCATAACAAAAAAATAATCACAAGTGGCAAGTGAAATATTTGTTCAACAAATGTTTAAAATGAAATTAACTTATCTATTACTATAAAAGAAGTACAACGCATCGTCAAGGAAGAAGCATTTAAAATGACATGGCTGTGAAGAGTTGAAGATCTTAAATGGTAATTTTTTATAAAACATGAACATACCGTGAAAAAACTAGCCCGACAGAGACCAACAACAACACCTCCCCCCAAAGAAGTATCCCCCCTCCCTTACAGCCCATAAACTTCTATGAGTGGACTATTAACTTACCGCTCTGTAGTCTAACAACATTTCTTTAAAGGCAAGAAAGTCACTGAAAGTCAACAGGATCTCAAAAATTTCACCTTCCAGCTCGTCCTTTCTGACTCTGAGGAAGAAAGTGAAATTAACTTCCCTCTCAGACATCTCTCAGGGATTGGAACTACTGACAAAAAAATCTCCTGAACTTTTGATGAAACACATCAATGCCAACTGCAATATACAAATACACCAAGGCCAATTCATAGATTCAATGACAACCAAAATAGTGTTTACTAAGGAAAAAAGATTTTTAAAAACCTGCAATCTGGAAATTTCCTGAGAGTTCCCATCCCTGATCTGTGAAGATGACCTCATTATCTCGCTCGAACTTTCACTCTTCCTGGGCATTCAGTGTCTCTCAATGTCAAACTAAAGGACATGAAGTAATTCGTTGCCTACTCGTACATCAACAATGTTCCCATTTTAAACACATTTCTGCTTGCCCTCACTGCTCTAGTCTATGCTAATGGCATTAGTCATTTTTTTTGACACTCGAGATAATTATTAAGAAAAAAACTGTTTCTTTTCCTGTCATTTGGTGACTTATGCCATTATGATTCTATTGGATTATTACATTTTCCTATTGGCGCATTTCTTTTTCTATAATATTACCTGCTACCCTCATGTTCAGGAATGCAATGACCCGTCAGTTGCCTTTTGGCATAAGTCTGACATATGCCATTATCGTAGTACAGTGATACCCCAGTGAACGGGTTAAAAGCTTTTTGTACATGGTACAGTTGGAAAATTTCTGCACTATAATGAGACAAAACAACTTTTTCTAATAAAACACAATCTAACATTATGCCTTTTAGCTTAAGTCTGACATGTGCCATTATCGCAGAGCGGTGACATTTTAGTTCCCAATCTATAAAAGAGATGTGTGCGTGCCTGGGAAAACAACCCAAATGTTGGAAATCTTGAAAATTGAAATAATGGTCTTTCCTAAAGGAAAATAAATTCAATGCTGAAGAAGCTGGTTTTTGATTTGTTTCAATATTTCCAGTAGTTGTGGAGAAACACCACATTTTATGAGACCATATATGAAAATGAAAAATTGAAAGAAAATAACTTTAAAGTTTCAGGTCTTTATTTACACCTTAGATTTTAAAATGCAAAGTATACAGGACATAACAATGTACAGTTTCATAGAAAAATCAATGCTGAAAAATGGTTGAATTTGCTATTTTTGTGGGAACTACATTTTTGACCCGATATGACATTTTCAGAGTTTTTGGGCTGTAGCTCAAAATGAACTTTGCCGATATTTGGATTGTTTTCCCAGGCACGCATACAATTTTACGTCACTCTGTGAGAATACAGATCTCACAATGAGCAATGATGAGGTAGCCACAGCTCAAAATCACCAAAATCATATACATATGCCAATTCATGGGATGGACAACAAATTGTTTTACGCTCATTTTCGCAAGTGCAAGATTTTCAGGATCCAGGCAGGTTTGCAGGCAACGCCTGATCAAGATCAAAGTGCTCATGAATGTGTCATCCTTCATCTTGTCATCTAAACATCACTGTGGATAATAACCTTTACAACAATCCCCAGGATAGTCCTTAAAGACAGCTATGTTTTCATTAACCTGTGTATCGATGTACTTTCATACTTATCTATTTATTTATCCATTTGTTCACTTTGAATTCCTTTACTTATCTACATATATATACATGTCTAGGTGTATTATTTACTTATAGATTTTGTTTCTATCTGTACGCTCAATTATGCATGAAATTATGCATATACTTATGCATGTATCTATTTAGTATTGTCTGATCAATGAGTCATGCACAGAAGGAATACATTCCAAATAGCATCTCAAATCTCAATCTGAGCCCCCCCCCCCCCACAATTTTTACAATAATCTGAGTAAAATTCCAACACCAGATTCATTTTTCTTCCAAGAAATGACATGTTCATTGATTACAGAGAAATTGTGCGTATATATGAATGTATCATGATATGTCAAGTTTACATTCAAGACAGATCATGTTAAGTTATGGTGATCATACAATTAGTTGAATTTACAAGGCTTACATTCTAGGGCTCCATTGTTAACTGTCATAACTCCACCTTTTAAAAAAAAAATTGAGATATCTCGCCTGCTTGTAGCCCTCGACAGCCGGCAGGTTGTGTTATTAGTTAAGGGTTAAATTCTGAAAACTAACAGTTTTATAACAATTTTAAATCCCTCTAGGAGCCATAATGCACCACCAGTATAAGTCAGACATTTATCACTGGGTTGCTGTTCCCACAAGAACTCTGCGTGAGAAAAGTAAGTTATTTCCTGTGTTTTCTACAATATGCACAATAAATTAACAAAGTGATCATGAAAACCCCTTAACCCTCGTCCCGCGTTGAGTGAACTCGTCCACAGAACGCCCCGTGCGGGGATAGCCAGCGGCCAGTCAGCCGATCGTTCGCGTGTTGCCGATAACCTCGGCGGTCGGGTCAATCGGGTCCTTGTGAACACCTGTATCGGGTATACTTCAGGACGCAATAACAACAATAGTGGTGGATAAATCGTAAGGGACCCTTATGATATTTGGATAAAGTACTTGTGATGATATGCAGTAGGTTTTATTGTGAAATGGAAGGCCCCAAATCAAGAATTTTCTGCATTTACATGCCGTTTAACACATGTTTTATCGTTTTCCCAAGACCTCCGCGCTTTTTCTGTCCCTAAGTCAGGCCATTCAGGTGAACAAATTATTTGTTAAGCCATTCGCTTAATTTACTAACCACATGTATCGTGACACTGCCTTCTCCCTCCTCTGCTATGTAAAGCGACCACTTACTATAATGTTAGTTTTAGCGAGAGATTTGATTTCCAGTTCCAGGTCGTAGAGCACATACATGTACTGAAAAGCGGTTTAATCAAAGGAACACAATATCTCTAATTACCACATCAAATAAAGACAACGACCAACAACAAACTCGGTCATTTCTCCCAGTTTTCCCTGATGAAAAACCTACTGACAGACGCCCTTATGCAGCATGCCCTAATATTACATCGGAATTCATAATTACAGACGTAAAACGGCGTCTCAAATACGCACATGGCCCCTTTCTTCTCATTTCACATGTAGACGACAACCAGCATCAAAGCAAAAGTTTCCCCAAGATTTTCCCCAGTTCAAACTTCAGACCGTCAGTACTATTACACGACTATGACAAATAGTTGCATCGTAATAAACGTAATCGGACGATACCATTTTGTTAGGTATAGTAGGGGTGACAGGATGGATAAACACGCAAAAATTGTGTGGAAAAAAAACCCTGAAAAAACAACAACAACGACAGCCTTGGCAACCGAATAACCAAAGCGCGAGGCGCACCGTTGCTATACAAAAATGTGGCCTCCCGCAGGACCCGCGGTTAAGCGTGTCGGACAAAATAATGGCCTCCCGTGTCTCGCGTGTTGCGCGGGGAGGCCAATATAGTGGCCTCCCGCAGGACTAGGGTTAATTATGCCCCTAAGAACAAATTTCTCATGAAATTAGAATTCGCCCACAAGAAGAAATGGGGACAGTGCCTCGAAGGTTAAAATATCGTAGCAACCAAGTCTGGTAAAGAAAGTTATGCAGTTGTTTAAATTTGCTTCTCCCGAAAAATGTGTAAACTGCGAGTTTCCACAGCTTATAAAGCCGCCCTCAAAATGATACATGAACTTTTACTTATTTAGAAATAAACTTACAAACGCAATCTGCATGTGAATAAACTTGGTAACTAGTCAATCCAAGCTGGTGGGTCGCAATCAATTTCTGTACTGTTTTCACTGGGGTTTTTTTTTTTAGCTGTTTCAAATCTGTTGAGTACATGTTATTTCTAAACATATATGGCCTTTAGCGTCTTTACAGACGGTCTTAGCAGCTAGAATATTCACTTTCACTTTGACTGACAGCTTCTCTCGTGGCTTATTCTACCAATGTTTGACCCGAGAGTGCGATGGCAGTGATTGCAGGTCAGTCTTTTGGGTTCACTTTGGCGAGTGTTTTCATTCCGCCTCTGTCGTTTTGTCAGGTATGTTTCTTTTGCCTTGAAGTCTATTGCGAGCGTGCCACTGCGCAATTTTTGTCTCCATCTGCTTCGATCACTTGCAAGGTTCTCCCATTCATTGGGGTCGATGTTGAATGCTTTCATCGTGACCTTGCAAGTGTCTTTGAATCGCAGATGTGGCCTACCTCTGGGTCGGTTGCCAGTAGCAAGTTCCCCGTAGAGAATTTGTCTGGGGATGCGATCATTTTCCATACGGTGGAGATGTCCAAGCCACCGCAGTCTTTTTTTGCCTAGGAGAGCCTGAGTTGATGGAATGTTGGCTCGGCTCAGAACTTCGATATTTGAGATCCTGTCTTGCCACTTGATCTTGAGAATTTTGCGTAGGCAGCGCAGGTGGAAGGAGTTGAGGGATCTTTCATGTTTGGAGTAGGTGGTCCATGTCTCTGAGCCATACAGCAGGGTGCTTAGGACGCAAGTTTGGTACACGAGTACCTTTGTTTTGATGGTCAGCTTGCTATTGTTCCACACCCTTTTTGAGAGTTTGCCAAAAGCTGTGGCCGCCTTTCCTATTCTGGCATTTATTTCAGTTGTTATGTCTGTGCTACCACTGATGGTTGAGCCTAGGTAGCAGAATTTTCCCACTTGCTCCAGAGGAGAGCCATTCAGCATGATTGGGTTGGAGTTTCTCAAGCCTTGTGTCAAAACTACAGTTTTTGAGACACTGATCTTTAGCATGAATTTGTCACAGGCTTTGGCAAGGCTATTGATGAGAGCCTGGAGCGTGGTTTCATCGTGGGCCACGATTGCAGCATCATCTGCGAAGAGGAGCTCTTGTAACATAATATGCTCTGTACGAGATTTTGCTTTTAGTCTGGCAACATTAAAAATGGAGCCGTCCACTCTGGTGTTAATAAGTACTCCACCTGAACATTGACCAAAGGCATTCTTGAGTAGGGCTGCAAAATATATACCAAATAAGGTAGGAGCAAGAACACATCCCTGCTTCACACCGCTGTTTACAGCAAATGAATTGGATGTGCAGCCCTCAAAGTTGACACATGCCCTCATGTCAGTGTGGAAGGATGCAATAAGTTTTAGCAATGTTGGTGGACAGCCTATGGATTTAAGGACTGCATACAGGCCAGATCGGCTTACGGTGTCGAAAGCCTTTGTTAGGTCCACAAAGCATGTTATAAGCGGCCTGTTTTGTTCTTTACATTTTTCTTGGATTTGCCGAAGTGCAAATATCATGTCAATAGTTGATCGTTTGCTTCGAAAGCCACATTGTGTTTCTGGTAAGACTTTTTCCGCCAGTTGTTGAAGGCGGCAGAGGATGACGCGAGCAAAAGCCTTTCCAGTAATGCTGAGGAGGGATATGCCTCGATAGTTGTTGCAGTCGCCTTTGTCTCCTTTGTTCTTGTAAAGTGTGACAATTTTGGCGTCTCTCATATCATGTGGTATCACGCCTTCTTTCCAACACTGCAGTAACAGATTATACAGGTGTGGTAATAGTGGGCCTTTTAGGTCTTTTAATACCTCTGCAGGAATGTTGTCACTTCCTGTGGCTTTTCCAGCAGACAGGTGGTCGATTGCATTGGAAAGCTCGACTAAGGAAGGTTCAGCGTCAAGTTCGCCCATTATTGGCAGTTTTTGGAGGTGTTCCTCAAAATCTGGTGGAATATTTTTCTCAGTTGAATACAACAGAGAGTAATGCTCTACCCACCTATTCAGTTGTTCATTTTTATCTGTGATGGGTTCACCATTTACAGACTTAAGTGGGGCGCTTTTGGTGATGATTGGCCCAAGGGCTACTTTCATCTGACTAAAGGCGGTTTTCATATCTCCCTTTTCATTTGCCTCTTGTATGCTGTTACACAAGTCTGTCCAGTATTTGTTGGCGCAACGTCTTACCTCCAGCTGAAGTTTAGCTTTTGCATTTTTCAAACAAGTTTTTGTACTCTGATTGCAATTTTTGTTATACTCATTGAAAGCAGATTTCTTTTGCTCAATGAGAGGTAGGAGAATTTCGCTGTTCTGGGCTACCCAGTCGTTGTTTGAAACTTTATGCTGTCCAAAAGACTTGATGGCACAGTCATGAATTTTTGAACTGAGAGTGTTCCATGTTTCATCTACCGAGTCGCATTGGGTGACATTATCCATGCTTTCAGCAAATAACTTTTCAAATGACTTTCTATTTGATTCATCTCTGATTGCTGTTACATTGATCTTAGGGATTGAAGGGGCTTTTGATCTGTATATTTTCTTGGCCGAAATTTTGATTTTGCTGACTACCAGTGCATGGTCGGTTTCACAGTCAGCACTGTGGAGGGAACGAGTTATTTTTATACAGCCCAAACTCTTCCTCCTTGAGAGAATAAGATCTAATTGATGCCAATGGCCAGACCTGGGATGGCGCCATGATGTTCTTTGGCATCTCTTAAGGTCAAAGTACGTGTTTGTAACACATAATGAGTTTACGGAGCATAGCTCCAGAAGGCGCTGCCCGTTTTCGTTGATGTTGCCAATGCCGAAGTGCCCAATGCACTTTGGCCATGCGGAGTGATCTGCTCCCACTCGAGCGTTAAAGTCACCCAGAATTAGCAGGCCTTCGGTGAGAGGGATGTTGTGGAGAGTCCTCTGCAATGCCTCGTAGAAAATGTCTTTGGTTTCGTCAGAGGAGGTAAGTGTTGGGGCATAGACACAGATAATGTTGGTAAAACCAGACCGGGTGTTCAGTCTGAGTGTCATGATGCGTTCTGACACTCCAATTGGAGTTGCGATCGAATTGATAAGGGAGTTTTTTACGGCGAAGCCCACGCCGTGGAATCTCGGCTGTTCGCTGCTAAGGCCCTGCCAGAAGAAGGTGTAGTTTTCTTCTTTGACTGACCCGGAGTCGGGAAGTCGAGTTTCTTGAAGGGCAGCGATGTCGATGTTTAGTAGCTGAAGTTCTCGATCAATAATTTGGGATTTCCTGATGGAGTCAATATTAGTGAGATCTTGCTGTTGCAAGCCTGGGCGCATTGTTCTGACGTTCCAGGTACCAAGTTTTAGTATTTTTCTGTTTTTGCCAGGTGCACACTTTACGTCAGCTTTTTGACTTTTGGTCTAGCTCCAACCACCTTATGAAGCAGGCTGACGTGGCGGAACAACACCCAACTGCCTGGGGGCTGCCCAGGTTACGGCGGGCGGTAGTTGATCAATGCAGCTGAAAAGCCGCTCCCACCGACAGAGGGGACCCCTGGCGCTCATCCGTACGCCAAATGGATTGAGCTTATCACCGGTAACTGCCACCTCCCGTGTTGTGCCCATCCGTAACGGATGGCTGGAGTGTCCTCTCCAAATCGGAAATGGGTGGGCTTATAGAGGAGAGACAGACGCTTGCCAAGCCCGAGCAAACGCCTCCTCGTTTTGCTGCCTTGCCTGGGCTATTTTTAAGAGATGGTGCTTTGCCCAGAGGCACCACCCCTCTCTCTGCCATTCTAGTTAAACCCAAGGGAGAGACCAGGTCAATACATTTGGAACTAGTCCGGCTGCAGGAGATGCTGGAAGCCAGTTTGATGCAGTTCTCCCTGACAACCACCTTCGGGTCTCCACTCCTGATTTTCTGTCTGGGTTTACTCCCATAGCCTTTGCTATCATAGCAACACACAAGGCAGTGTGGTATTTGTATTCAGGGTTACCTTCCCCTAGTCTTCCTCTCTCCCGAGATGACCCACAAGACAGTGGGGGTGACAGTAGCAGGCTGTATTGTGTACTGTCATACAATAGCAGAAAACTCTGGCCTGACATACTAGCTCATATAATGCGGATTCTTCTTAATCCTCTGCTGCAGGTCATACCTCATTTTTGTTTTTTTAATGTTAATAAACTTGTTTGATGAAATTGAAGTTAATTCCTTTCTTGTGGGAAGAGACAAAAATGAAACCAAAGAGAAATGAAACAAACTTACTGTAACTGATGAAAAAATTCTTGCATGGAGAATTCTGGCATGCGTTTTTTCAATTCTGTGTCAAGGTAAGCTTCTATTGTGGATATCTGCAACAAAAGAACAATGACAGGTTCTCCAATTTTGTTTGAAATCAGCTCAAAGTGACACTGATAATAGTTTTGCTTGAAATTGTAGCTTGGGGGGGGGGGGGGGGCAGGGTGTTCTACAAGTAATGAAATGCTTTTCATACCAGAAGTTAAATGGCAGGTATTGCCCCAAGAGGCCTGTGTTAAATATGGCTTAACCCCTTGCCTTTCCACTCATATGCAGGGGGCAAACGGGGACAAAACAAGCAAATCTAAAAAATTACACACCATAAATCCCCCGCTTTCATACTTTCAAAATACACACAAATGTCGTAAGTAACTAGGGGAACTAACTGGGAAAGACAAAACAATCATAACTCGGGAATTGTCTTCATATGATCATTCAAGAAATGCATACGAACTAGGCCCAGAACAGTTCCGGGCACATGGCAGTATAGTGAGATTAGACAGCCTGGAACAGTTTCGGGCAAAACAGCGAAGGGGTTAGTTGTACTTTAGGGATTCCACAACCACAGCTTGAGCAACTTAGACAAGCAGATCGTTTGAGAAGTTTCACCACAACAGTTTTATTACACAAAAGTCAGAGCTCACGATGTGAGCGTTTCTTGGTCTTACACGTTCTCAGTTGACACACACGACACAGCAAAGGTGTAGGGTTTATATATATATGCGAACACACGGAAGTGACGACACAATACAGTTCACAACAAAACGAGGGAAATCTCGGTCCCAGACCAGTGTTCACTGTTCAGTTAAAAGTCACAACAGGAGGGCGCCACAATACATACATGATAATACTGAGATACTTTTACACTACTCTCTTCTTCTTATGAAAAAAAAAAACATTCAAATTTTAAACCAAACGTGGTATAAAAAAACATCCAATGTTTTTCTTTCTTTGGAGAGCATGTTTTGCTGCATCAGAATTATGCCTAAATCCCAAACACATTTTTCAGTGTCAAATTTTTGGCGAAAAAAAACAAGTACAAGAAAAATACTCTCTATTAGTATGAGATAACATCTCGTCACAGCCATTCCACAACTGCCCAAGTCATGTTTTTGGTGTTTTGAGATGAAATGCTCAAATTAATCAGACAGTCACCTTGTACCATTCAACAGTTACATTGTTTTTTTTCATTGACATGAGTTTTTTAATGAAAACCCACATCCACCTAAATCATTATTTTAGACTGTTATTAATTACGTAAGCGTAGTCTAATTACAAGCCAAATAGAGAAAGTACTGAGTAGTGTTCACTGCTGAGCTATAGCTTTCTAATTCTATGTAAAATACCACACTCCCTTATCAACAGCTACAACTATATTTGAAGTAAACAGTTTCTTTTGAATTTCAAAAAACACCAAAACCTGACTTAAGCAATTGTGGAATGACCGTGACGATAATTAAATAATGATTAAATAATTTAAAAATTAATTATATCTTACAAAATTAAGTTTCTCAAACTGCACATTTTCTAGAAAAACTAAACAGACACTTACATATTCTTTGTGTATGTCTGTGTAGCAAAATTTGTTCTCTTCTGAGTCCTCAAACTCTTTGTAATATTTTTCTAAAAATCCATTCTGTATGCTCTGGAAAGGCTCCTCTGTGGAAAGGCATGAACATTATACAAGAAGGTTAAATTGGCACATGTTTTTCCTCAAACTGACTAGAGTTTGAATCAGCCAGTGAACTATATTGTATGGTCCGTTTTGCTTGCTGTAATATCTGACAATATGAATTTGGGGTAAGTAGAATAAAACCATGGAAGTTTCTATAGTATATAATAAAAATAATATAAAAAATACATTCTGTAATATAATATACAATAAACGTCTCTCACATTAAATATAAAAATTTAACACTTGATATATATAAAGTAAAAAGACATGTAGTTTTCTTAACAGAAAAAAAGAGAAGGAAACAGATCCTACTAACCAGTAAATTTTGCCATCCAATAAATTCAGCACTTGCAGCCTCAGATTTAATGTGATTTTATCCACTTCCGTTATGTGCCTAGACTGGTGATTGTGACCATTGTTCAATATACATATATAATATATCTATTAATCTATTCTTTCTGTATGTCACTTGCATGAACTTAAACTCAGAAACTCACCCATTATGATATCTTCTATATGGCCTATCACTATGTCAAAACCTGCATCTTTTGTGGATCTGAAAAGCATGTACAAAAAGATCTGTTACCATGGGCATTTTCTGACTCATAGACGGATATGTAAAAACAAATGAACAAGTACAAATGGACAAATGAGTCCACAGACAGGAAGTAAAAATAACAAAGCCGAAATGCTAGCACACCCCTTCAAGTTTCTACAGAAATTACTAATTGGATCACACTAATTTCCCAGCCAGAATCCCTACATCAATCTGATGTAGATTTGTATATGATTTCTGTAGGTTTGTAGGGTTGCATCAGGGCAAATTTCCTACAACGAACTGACTGTGGTGTGATGCTGTAACCAGGCCATCCAGGTTAGAACGACATTATTCCTATGTGCATATTGAAGTCAATCTCTGACGAAGGGTTGCTGGCCTTATAACTATATAAGCTGAAATAGTCATGATCAGACAATAGTTATGATGAATTAGTCATGAAAGTCTCTAACTACTATTTCTCTTTCTTCCATCACCCTCCCCAATGCCCACTAATATTACTTAAGTTTTAATAAAAGTTGTGTTTCTCAAAATCTTTTAAAAATTCCCATCTCTCTCATTTCAACTTCCTCCAGTAAAAGTTGGCCCACCACAGATATTCCACGTGTCAAGATGCAGTAAATTATCAGGATCTCCAGGTAATGTTAAATGAAGGTGGGTTTTATTTAATATTTAATTTATTTACAATCCTCTTGCCAAGTCCTCATCCTCAATGTCATCACTGTGTGCAAAGTCCATCTCCTCGACTTCTCCACCTGGAATCCCTGAAAAAATGGAGTCAAAAGGTCCCTCCATAAACGGAGTTCCTGCTCACCAAACATAAAGATAATAAGTCACATCACTGTTGTGAATTAACAAACTTGGACTATAACAAACACTGGATTTTGAGTATCATATATTCATATTCATAATAATATCGAAGTGCTTATCCGTCGATATCGACGGATAAAATTTTCCCTAGGATTTTTTTTATCCGTCAACATAATTTCTGTATTTGCGAGTCATCTCCCCTGATTTGAACCCTTTCTCCCGTCTTCCTCCCTAATCGTTGCGTACGAGCCTACATCCCCACGCGATCAACGTTCATATTCGGCGAGTGTTGAAAACTATATTGAAATTGGAGAGACTTGGAATTTTATTGATTTAATGGATACCCGAAGGTTCAGGTCTAATCCGTTGATATGGGTTTCTTGGTTTGGTCATACTTATTTAGTAAGACTTTTGTCACAGTTTGTCAGGGTTCTCAATAACGTAGTTGTTAGCATCTCTGTGAGTCAATCAAATGGTAGTGGTTCAATTCTCAGCACGGGAGCTTTTTTTTTTTTTTTTTGTCACGTCTTTTTATTAGGCATCATTTTTTTTTTTTTTTATCCAAGAACAATGATGGAAGAAATTCAGTTGTTTTTTTTTGTATCTACATGCCAGTCGGGGGTACAGTGGTTCGATTCTCAGCGGGGTAGGGTGTTTTTTTTCTTTTTTCTTTTCTTATAGAAGTCTTTTTATCAGTAATCAATGTGTTTGGTAATTTTTTTAATCCAATAACATTAGGAATAAATCCAGTTTGCATGTTTGTTTGTTGTTGTTGTTTGTCATTCGTCAATAGTAGGCCTACCGATAGTGTTGCCGGATAAACCCAAGTATCCGCTGATAATGTTGACAATAATCAGTGTCTTTGGTAATTTTTAAAAATCCAATAACATTAGGAATAAATCCAGTTTGTTTGTTGTTGTTATTGTTTGTCATTCGTCAATAGTGCCGATAGTGTTGCCGTATAAACCTGGGCAGTATCCGTCGATAATGTTGACGGATAAACCTGGGCAGTATCCGTCGATAATGTTGGCGGATAAGGGCGGCCTAATAATATTTACGCTTTGGCCTATAGTTTGTTACTTTAATTAGGGGCTGCCGCCACTATTCGAATGACAGCATTGAAAAGAAATTAGCTGTACAAATTAAATGAATAGTCAGCTTTTGCATGTTGGAGTAACGTAAGGAATGAACAAATTATTGTTTCTGCGACTGTCCACAATGAAGCAGCTCACACTGGGCTAATGCCAGTAATGGGGACCCTGAGTATAGAGAAAGCGTGCCTGGAAACCACATGTAATTGCTGCTGGAAATTTTTCTCTTTCCAAACAGAACTAACACAAAGACAGAATTTATCTGTCTTGAGAAACGGGCCCCGATTTTACAACATGTATTGATAGACACTCCTGAAACAAGTCGCAATTCAAAATTAACGTGCGGCATGCATTACCATGAGAATTCGAGTTGTTAGATGCCATCTTGAAGCAAAGCGGAAATGACATCATTATATCAACGTTGACGACAGTGAAAATTGTTATATCTTCCAAACTCATAAACAGGAATCTTTTGTCATAATGGTCCATTGTAGTTGATGAAATACAATTAATTTCCTTTATGGGATACACTGAAACTGCTGTAAATTTTGGTTCCTTTTAAATATCATATTTATCAGATGTTTAACTGTATCGAGCGTCGGTGGTGTAACGGTCAGCATGGTTGCCTTCCAAGCAGTCGATCCGGGTTCGATTCCCGGCTGACGCATATTTTTATAATTTTTTTTAACCCTCTTCTTTTGCAAATTATTTTACTATGACATCCCTTTACTCTTCCTTGTAAATTGTTCATGTAAGTATGTCAAGACAATGTTTGAAGATGTTACTATTTCAACGATGCACGTCATTCGTGATTTCCCCCAACTTGTTCATATTTAATTTTGCTATGGACAATAATAATTTACAGGCCAGCCTAATAGGCTAATTCTATAGTTGCTTTTTTCCCACTCATTTCAATTACACGCTCATATCATGCACTAACTCATTACAAATGGAATAAATGTCATATTTCCTTCAAAGATATTTCCATTTATGAATTAAAATTTTGATTTCCATAGCCATAATATTGGATATTGGCTTAATTATAACAACATAACATCATATAAGCCAATACTGATATTTTTAATATTAAAGGTTATGTATGTAGTTTTTTTCCTTACCCATGCTAAAAAAAAAAAAATTTAAAAATTCACTCTCTTTCTTTGTCTGTTTATTATGCTCATCTGTGTGTACGTGTGTATGTGCGTTTATGTCTGTGTCTATCTCTGTCTGTGTTTCCCCCCACCCCTTCCATATTTCTGTCACCTCTCCTCCCTCCTTCAGTTTTCCACTCAAACACAGACCATAATAATGGGTATTACAAACAAATACAGGGGCGCACGCTCCCTTCACCCCCCCCCCCCCACACACACACACACGCACATACATACACACTTTTCATAAAATTGACACCTCTTGTCAACTTCATTTTGTTTATGTTTTATCAATTTTCTTCCATGGTTTTCGCGATTTATATTTCATGGTACAAATTTCGTCCGGTTCACGTTTGGTGGGGTGGGGGGGGGGGGTATTTTCGTCACGTCTTTTCTTCAAATGTTACTGATTTTTCTCGGTACAGACATCCCCCTACAATGGTTTTGAAATATGGCAAGAATATTATGAGACATAGTAAGTTGTTGGCCACTAGCATTGTAAGGTACTCAATATTATCAAAGAAACCAGATACGATCTTATCTCTTTAATGTTATAGCTTTTACTGCGCAGATGAAGAGAAAATTGATGTTTTAAGTGGGAAAAGTGAAAATTAAGGAAATCAGGCAATCAAGATAGAATAAATACATGTACTAAAAGAAGAAAAAAAAATACACACGAAGAAGGGTGGATGAATGAAGTCAATAAAAGAAAAAGATATAATAGACTACAATGAGCGTTCGCCTGGAAATTGATACTTTAATTACGGCATAGTCAGTTTACGATTTTACGCTGCATGATCATTGTTTTTGTTGTTGTTATTGTTTTAAATACATCTGAAATTAATTTCTGTGTGGGATGCGGCTGTCTCACCATAAATTTTTAATTTTGGCCGACCAGGAGCTGTATAGAACGTTAATTGTTTGCGCAGTTTTTGAAACACCTATCTAATCCACAAGGAAAATAACTTGCTCAAGTAAATGAAATCAAATACTTGAGAGCTCAGATAACATCAGATGGAAGATGAGAAACAGGAGTCAAAGATCGATTATGCCAGGCCAAATCAGCATTCCAAAACATGAAACTAAGGACTACTATATGAGTAGTACTATATAGTAGTCCTTGCATGAAACATATCTTAACAAACATAACTACCAATCAGACTCAGAAAAAAGAATACTGCAGTGTTATATTGAACCAATTTGATGGTATGCCTGCGAAACCTAGGCAAACACAGAAACAGTAAGAAAACTTGAAGCGACAGAAATGTGGTTTCTGTCGTGTGTGAGAAGAATGCTTAGAATTCCATGGACTGCAAGGAAGACAAATGAAGAAGTATTGAGACAAGCAGATGAAAAGAAAACACTCCTAAACAAGGTCAGAAAAAGACGGAACATTCTTTGGACATATAATGAGAAGGCGGGGACTAGGACATTAATTAGTAACAACAGGGAAATTCAGTGGAAGAAGAAGCCGGGGATGCAGTACGACCTAAAGGTTTGGCACTGCGAATGCACACCACCAACGACGTCATCAGGGCTACGGAAGATCGCGAGAGATGGAGGGTCATGATCAATGATGATGATCTAATCGACTATTCCCACCCAAGCTCGTCCTATTGCACCCAAGCTCATCCCTCCCACTTCAAGAACGAGAAAGAGGGGGCAAACTATATATGTGTGTGGCTGGGGGGGGGGGGGTAAAGACAATGACACGTTTTTGATTCATTATATATGGTGGAAGCGAAACATTTTACATTATTATATAAATACATGAATTTTTTTATTTTTTTTTGGAGGACAACCATCACATTTCATGAATATTTCTCTCAGATCTTAATATTTGGTTAAATCTTATGTGAGGTCGTCTTTAGGATGATTGTCAGTAAGGTGGGCTTCAAAATTCGACAAAAGCATGTTGTATTCAGATGTATTCGGCGAATGAATAGAACAGGAAAGCTGAGAAACCTGCCTTTGTTTTGACCGGAAGTAGATGGCGTGGGCGCTGGAGCGCGATTCGACTACGTCGCTTTTTCGTCGAGTTCCATAAAATGTTATTTTTGTATCAGTGAACATCAACCTATCAAGATGGTAAGTAATAGAATTTATTTCATCATAACAAGTGCAATTATACATTTTGGGTTTTTCAAAGAATATTATGACATATAAGCGAAGATTTTGCGCGTTTGCATACCTCACTCATAACCGAAAGTTGATGGTGACCAAAACATGTTATGAACCAAATGCCTGTCATGGTATTATTAACCAACCAATTAATTGTCGACAATTATGTCTTTTCAGCGCACTTAATTTCGTAGGAAAGGCAAACTGGTAAAAGGATATGGCGGTTAATATCTTTATTTCTCATGTTTGAATGTTTTTGTCCATATCAGCTGGACCCGGCTTCTTCCCCCTCTCCTTTGACATTATTTTGTTTTGGGCTCAAGCTTATAAAAGGCTACTTCGCGAATATATAGATCTAGATCTATATAGATCTACGCACTGTGGATTAGATAGATCTAGATCTAGATCTAGTCTAGATTTACAGAAAAAAGTGAGTAAGACCGTGTATTTTCTGAACCCAGCTCAGAGGCTGTTCAGACAAAACACTGCTAATGTAATGAATGGAATATGGGAAGGCCGCCCTTATCCGTCAACATTATCGACGGATACTGCCCAGGTTTATCCGTCAACATTATCGACGGATACTGCCCAGGTTTATATGGGAACACTATCGGCAATATTGACGAATGACAAACAACAACAACAAACAAACGGAAGGAATTCCGTACGAGATCCGCACTGTTGCCGACAAAGCGCCAAAGACCAGAAACTAACACAACTACCCCACTCCCCAGCCCCTTTTCGCCTGAGTAGTCAATCTGACTACCGCCCATTGATACAAACTGACTAGACCCTCACGCCCCCAACATTGCTTTTTTTCCAATGACAATTGGATAAACTAACAAAATTAATAAGTAGGCCTACCGAAAAAATATATAGGGTTTTTTATCAAAAAATGCGGATCTCGTAAGGAATTCCTCCCAAACAAACATGCAAACTGGATTTATTCCTAATGTTATTGGATTTTTAAAAAAAATTACCGAAGCCCCTGATTACTGATAAAAAGACTTGTATAAATAAGAAAAAAAAACACCCTACCCCGCTGAGAATCGAACCACTGTACCCCCGACTGGCATGTAGATACAAAAAAAAACAATTGAATTTCTTCCATCATTGTTCTTGGATTAAAAAAAAAAAAATTGATGCCTAATAAAAAGATGTGACCAAAAAAAAAAAAAAAAGCTGCCATGCTGAGAATTGAACCACTGCCATTTGACTGACAGGCAGAGATGCTAACAACTATGCCTACGCTATTGAGAACCCTGACTAATTGTGAGAAAAGTCTTACTAAATAAGTATGGCCAAACCAAGAAACCCATATCAACGGATTAGACCTGAACCTTCGTGTATCCATTAAATCAATAAAATTCCAAGTCTCTCCAATTTCAATGTAGTTTTCAACACGCGCCCAATATGAACGTTGATTGCGTCGGGATGTACGCTCGTACGGAACAAGGGAGGAGGACGGAGAAAGGGTTCAAATCAGGGGAGATGACTCGCAAATACAGAAATTATGTTGACGGATAAAAAAAATCCCAGGGAAAATTTTATCCATCAGTATCGACGGATAAACACTTCGATATGGGAAAGGTTTGTTCTGATCACTTGGAACTGGTACTATTAGGGTGCTTACAGAGAGAAAGCTTGACGCTTGAGAAAGCGAGCGCATGTAGACAAGCGCTTGTAATGTTTCTCATATTTCTCTAGTACCATTCAGAGACAAAGCTTGTTCTTTAGCGCTTGCTGTCTATCGCGGCGCTCGTAAACTTAAAGCGTAAAGAATTGTTTGTTATTATGTTAATTCTTTCTCGTGTTTAAAGCGGGTAGGGTATGTCGTCCGCAGAGAAATTAGGCTCTTTTTTTTTTTTTAATTATGTACAGTAGTTCATTGAAGGGGTTCAGCTATGTTGTCTGCAGAGAAGTCAGGCCTAGTGTGTAGCGCACAGTAGTTAATTATTATAACCTCAACAAATGGATGTCGAATCACTCATCACAACTGTGCTAAGAATAAAGAAGAAAAAGAAGAAAAAAAACTTCAATATTTGATAGCACATTGTCTGCCTTACATTTTTTTAAAAACTGAAAATGAGGTTTGACTAGTGTGATGACAAGGAGTTCCTCTGCCATTATGGGTTGATGCCAATTGCACCAGGTCTTAATTATTTTAGGTTCTGTTTTTCCCAAGATGTAATAAAATGTGTCGAGACTCATTCTCACGTATGGATTAAATCGATTGGGGTGGTTTTTCAATCGAGGAAACAGGTTATGATATTCACCTTCTTCTCTTCGTTTCTGATGAACTTCATGAACAGCTATTCTCTTTCGTTTTCCAAGGATAAGTTTAGGTAAAGGCCAGCAATAACAATTCGTCGTCAGACGAAGCCGCCATGGCGCCAAATCAACTCATATTTTCAGATGCCGCCCAATGCAAGCGCGCGTGACAAGCGTTATCTGTGTGCCCTTCAATATTCAACAAGCGCTTACTTTCAAGCGCAAGCTTTCTCAAGCGTCGAGTGTTCTCTCTGTAAGCGCCCATAGGCCTATTTACACTAGATCTAGATCTAGACTAGAGTCTAAATTTTGGTTTCTGTTTCCCCAAAGCAAACGCCTATAGGAACATCTGTGTACAACTACAAGAGGAGAACTTAGTCTTCTAGATCAATGTTTTTCAAGTTAACCCTCACCCTGCGAGGGGCGGCAATTGTCGGTATTTACTCGCAAGCGCTCACGCCGCACGGGCGGCAAAAGTCGGGAAGGTCAAGCTGACCGCGCCACGCGCAAGCCGTATTTTCACGCATCAGGTCACTGACCTTTTTGAGACGTAACCACCGTGTTATTGTTCGCTGTATCTCTTCTAAATCAAACGCATTGTGACATGGACATGTTAACCAGTGAACCACTGGTCGGAATCACAAAGACTAAGCTTTCAAAGGCTGTAACATCGACATGCAAACTGTTGCTCAACAAGTTTGCAATATTATCTCATTTTCTCACAAGCTGACCACCATCTGGAGTTGCCTGTATCTAAGAACCAATCAGAAACAAGCTCTGAAATAATCTTTGCCCCAAATGCCCACATTGGTTTATAAGTATGTGTCAGTCAGGATGAAACCATTTATGTAGGGCTTGGGAGGGCGTGGCTAGTTATCATGCTTTGTTCTCACGAAAACTATAGCTGTCAGTTTGGAATCATAAGTCAGATCATTGGTTAGAGACTGACAAAGATTTTGCTGGTTAATTCATTATCAATCGTGATAAGGCATGGCAGCGAATGTTTTCATACCGATCAATAAAAACCGAACCACGTGGACAGCGTTTGTGGTCATCGGATAGCGGCACGGGTCAGTGACCCCAGATAAGATTCTCTGTGAGTAAGGTCACTGACCGTGCAGCGGGCTTTACGGGTAGCGCGCGGGGTATGGGTTAATATGATGGGGTTGGACGATTGGGCTAGCCTATTATTGTACGGACCATTATTGTATTAACCCACAGTCCACACGCGACGGCTCAAAGCCTGCTGTCCGGTTAGTGACCTTACTCACGGAGAATCATGCCTTGGTTGCACTGACCCTTGCCGATGTACGATGACCACATTACCGCTGTCCAGGTGGTTCAGTTTTTATTGATCAGTATGATAACATTCTCTGCTATGCTTTATCACGCAATGAATTAACCAGCAAAACCTTTGTAAAATGTAAGTCTCTAATCAATAATCTGGCATGAAACCAAACTGACAGCTGTACTTCTCTTGAGAACAAAGCATGATTAGCCATGACCCCCAAGCCCTAAACAAATGGTTTCATCCTGATTTAATTAGTGATTGACACATACTTATGATACTAATGAACCAATGTGGGCATTTGGGGGAAAGGTCATTTCAGAGCTTGTTTCTGATTGGTTCTTAGATACAGACAACTCTAGATGATGGTCAGCTTGTGAGAAAATGAGATACTATTGCAGAGTTGTTGAGCAACAGTTTCACATGTCGATGTTACACCTTTTGATAGCATGGGGAGAGCTTTTGAAAGCTTAGTCTTTGTGATTCCAACCACTGGTTAACATGTCTTTGTCACAATGCCTTTGATTTAGAAGAGATACAGTGAGCAATAAGACGGTAGTTACCTCTCGAAGAGGTCAGCGACCTGACATGTGAAAATCCGGTTTGTGCACTGCGTGGTCAGCTTGACCTTGCCGTATTTGGACGCCCTTCACAGGGTGAGCATGAGGGTTAATTAACACTCAGAACATGAAAAACTTAAGCTGTGTACCTCATAGGGTACTCCTTCCGGGTTTCATTGGAGGAACACAGCGATAATTTCAATATCAACTTCAAGGATGCAACTTATATTAATGTGCGGCTAAACACTCAGATTCAGAACATAAATAGGTGCCCAACCGAAGCTGTGTAGCCTACCTCAGATGATACTCCTTTCGGAAGCAAATAGATATAAAGAAAATGTCAAAGACACCAAAATTGTGCACCTGACCCTAAACACTTAAATTTAAAGTTACTATTAGGCTTACATCTGTAGTACAGATCTGTGACTGAAAGACACAGCTTGGACATGTTCCGAGAGAGACAAGATCTAGCTGGCAAAACCCTGTGGAAATATTTCAATGTTCCTTATTAGTTCACTTTTCACTGTCCCCCATCCGCCACCTACTTTATAGTTATACTGAGCACTTCAGTCCCTCTCACATCTTGCTTTTACCTGGCTGTCTGTCCTTTGCTCTTTGTTTCAGAATATTGTGTTTTTTTTTTGCTGTCATATGTATGAAGCCCTGCCCCTCTCTAAATAAATTTTCAGCTACCCATTTTTTTCAGTTTCATTTCTGTGTGTGTTCCCAGGCCCTACTTTTGACAGTATGACTGCGGGTCTGGGGCCTAACTAGTAAAATTCCTCACTCTAACCCATTGTTTCTAAGCCTGTCTGAACTGAATAGGAAAGGTAGAGATTTTGTCATGAGTTTTCATATCTGTCTTCCTCAGTCGACTGGCAAGAGTTCTAAGATGCTGCAGCACATCAATTATAGGATGCGCTGTCAGCTTCAAGATGGACGTATCTTTATAGGCACATTCAAGGCCTTTGATAAACACATGAACTTGATCCTAGGAGATTGTGATGAATTCAGGAAAATCAAGCCCAAGAACGTTAAATCGAATGAAAGAGAGGAAAAGCGAGTTTTGGGACTTGTGCTGTTGAGAGGAGAACATCTGGTGTCTATGACCGTAGAAGGACCTCCTGCTGCCGAGGTGAGAATACGTGTAGTTCTTCATTGAGATTATCTTCAAAAAACACCTTCTCACTCAAGTTGCAATTTTTGTTAGCCATTGTACAGATAATGATAATGTGTCTGGAATAAGTTGAAAGATTGCAGAATGATTATTTGACAATTGCTGTATGCAAGTGTACAAAGAAACAAAATCTCAAGGCTTATGCATTCAGAATTTACCTTCTCAGGAAATCTCGGTGATTATACTAAATATGGTGGGACGCCATTGGATTTCCAGCTAGGTGGAACATTTTTCATTGAAAGCCCCTTTTAAATTGCAGAGCAAGGCTAACATTGACTGAGCAAAATGGAGAAAGTATGTCACAATCACACACAATGCAACTTTTTCTTTTTCAGTAAAGAACAAAATACATATGCGTATATTGTGTTGTTTCCTTTTTTTTTTTCTTTATAAGTTCTTTTTCATCTTTGTCAAAATGTTTCACCATCATTCTAATCAACTACGCAAATAATAAAATATGTATTTTCAGGAGGGTGTTGCAAGAGTACCATTGTCTGGAGCCAGCCAAGGACCAGGTGTAGGACGGGCAGCTGGTCGTGGTGTGGCAGGTTCCGGTGGAATGGGGGCAGCTCCAGGCCTACAAGGGCCAGCACGAGGTGTAGGTGGTCCTTCACAACAGATGATGACACCACAGCCCAGAATGGGTGGTCCACCAATGGGTAATTATCTCTTTTTCTGTCCAAGTGGATTGTTGTATATTACTATTATTGCTGGCCCTAAAATGATACTGGACAAGTATGTTCATGCGCTCTTTGTCACCAAAAATTCTTGGAACTTTTGTGAAGGAATTTTTATTTCTTCTGTTGGTTAAGGGGGATTGCAATATTTCAGATGCTTATTCAAGTAATTAAAAATGTGTTTAAGATGAAGCAAAAGTTAATTTCCTCCTCTGTAAATAGGTTCTTCACACTGGTGGGGGAGGGGGGGGGGGTGAATTGTTATGGCTAGCACTATTTGTAATGAATTTGTTTGCAAACTGCATTATAATAATGGATGGCATTTATATAATTCATTGTAACTATTTGCTGAAGAACAAAGCCTCAGTGGCAGTCATAAACTAGCACTAGTACTGATTATCTGAAGAATCGTAGAGTACCAGTAAATGTACTCCATAGAACATCAGCTTTTATAAATGTTTTTCTTTATTGTGTATTTCATTTGTTGGGTTTGCTCATCATTTTGCTGTATTCTTTCAAAATCTCCATATCATTTATCCACTACATAAAATTGTTCAAATGTCCCTCGTTTCAGTTTTCTTACTTGTTTTAAGGGAAATAATTTTACTGTTGATTTAATCCAGAATATCTCGGAATTGATAACAAGATTGATGGTGGTCTGATAAAAATTCCTCCACTTTGGAGTCATAGAGCAATACAAAAACAGCAAAATTCTTTTTGTTTAAATATTGTACATATGACAGCATTACTTTATTCAACTACTGAGTGTACCATATGTCTTGCCAGGTGGACGTGGTGGTCCAATGATGATGGGCCAAGGAAACATGGTGCCACAAGGCATGCCACCAAGAGGACCCATGCCTGTCATGAGAGGTAATTTTTCTTTCTCTTAGAAATATTGAGCTCAGTGCTGACTAACTAGGTAACTCACTGAAGCCTAACCCCAACTACATTGGTTTCCCCTGACAACCGCTGCGGATGGGCAGCAACTTTATCAGTACTTGATTTTCCCGTGAATACTGACGTCAAACAATAATTTCAATGGACAAGCCAATAGCTACACACACTTAAAAGCCAATCATCAGCAAGAAGAAATACTATTTTTGGCGTAAATGACTAAAATTGGTGAATAAAATATGACTACTGGCCTAGATTCTTTGTGCGTGTTGTTCAAAGTATTTTTTTTTTTTTAATAATTTGTCACCCTTTTTATTTCTCCTCTCTATCTCTGAAACTGTTATATTTTGTAAAACACATTTGATATCTCTGGCAAGTTCGGCCAATAAATAATCTTCTCACCAATTTTAATTGCACTTGGTGCATATTTACTTTTTTTTTTTGTAATTTTGAAAATGTTAGAAATCCTTAGGCACTTAAGCAGCAACAGGTGCCCAGGGCTTAGGGTTCAGTGAGTTAATGCTCTTCCAACAGAATTATTTTCTAACTTTGATTTATGGCACTAATAGCAGTTAAGTTTGCCTGGCGTTCGCTGCGAGGGAATCTGTTCAAAGGCAGTGATTTTTTTCCTTTTTATTATTTTGTTTGGAGCAAAAGGGTGGCAGCTGATAGGGGTCATCAAGAAATATGGGATGACTGTAAGAGACTGGCTTGATAATAATAGACACGTAGGTTATCACAAAATCAGAGATGGGGAGAACTGGATTGAATTTTCATCAGAAAGTTTTTATTTGTCCCCTTTTCATTCTTCGGGCAAAAAACCTTGGAATTTAAACGCAAACCTTGCCTCTATTGTTTAGTAATAAAGTGTCAATGTAAAATGAAATTTACAGTGATATTCATGAACCCTCATATTTCCGAATGATATGGGAATTTTGGAGTGCATCTTTTTTTTTAAATCTACACCTGTCGGAATGTTCAGATTTTTTCCAGGAACCATTTTCGAATCCTTTTACTTTCTGTTGCCTATGTAGTGTTTCTTTGTATTTCAAAATTGAAGTTTTGTAAAAGAAAAAGGGGTTGACGTGTTTTGACAAAATTACTTTTCTGGTGTTACTTCCCTTGACAAGCAAACTTTGGTCAGCAGCTGAAATAGTGAAAAATTGACAAAAAGAAAAGATTGTATGGAGCAAAGCCTCGCATAAGAAATAATACCCAAACGATACAATAAAACGCAAAGAAAAGGGGAAGAGTACTATTCCCTTTTATTTACATTTTGTACTCTTCCCTTTATCTTTACAAGTTATTGTAGCCTTTTCTTGTTTTCCAATTTTAGACTTTGCCATAAGACTTGGTGTGGCCCCACAGTTTTTCTGTGGTTCTAGTATTTCGTTAATTCTCATTTGCATCATTGAGAAATAGCATAATCGTAATCTCTACGGGATTCCGTTTCAAGCGGTAATGAACAACGCACATGGAAAAGGTCAAATAGGCCTACTAAATACATTTATGTGCAGCCAATCACATTACAGCTTTGTAGTTATGTGTATTTTTGACTCTTTAAATTACTCTTGTATTCTCCCCAAAAAAATTTTTGCAGTTCTGTCCATTATTTTGCCTGCAATCATTACTTTTGTGTTGTGTGTGCAACTGTTTATATTTTCACTCAGTAGGCCAGGTGGAGGGTACAGTTGGTCTTAGGTGCCCAGATTTGAGAGGGTTATGATGTATGAAATCTAGTTTTAGCCCCTGGATGTCCGGCCTCTATTCTGACCACCTGAACATTTTTCAGACATTTTCTTCCTGTCCGGGGTCCCTCCCTAATTGCCTTTAGTTTCATAATCCCATCCACTGGACTGCGGATGTGCACCTTACATTCTAAATACAGTA
Organism: Onchidella celtica; assembly: GCA_963931925.1. Taxonomy (NCBI): domain Eukaryota; kingdom Metazoa; phylum Mollusca; class Gastropoda; order Systellommatophora; family Onchidiidae; genus Onchidella; species Onchidella celtica. The sequence continues at coordinate 52,025,553 of OZ007574.1, read as the reverse complement.
GTGTCAGTGCACCGCCCAGCATAATGGGGGTGGAGAAGGTATAGCATTGAAGGGGTTAAATTTTGAACACTTATATCAGAACTCGGAGCTTGTTTGCATCCAGGCTAACTGACTTGTGATAAAACTTAGCGCTCGTCCTGTTTTCCATCACAAATGCAGTCCCACTGCCATGTCCTTGTCTGTGCCATGACTACCCCTGGGCTTATTTATAGTCCACAAGAGCGCTTAATAAGGATCTGCTGTCAAGATTGGTTACTATAGAGATTTACTGGTGTTACCTCCCCTGACACAAGAAAACTAAAACCCAGCACTTGGGTCATATATTGTTTGTGCTATTTGATTGGGGGGGGGGGGGGGGGGCTGGCTGGCTGGCTTTATTATTTTGCAGATTATATCTGTACTAAATATTCAGTACAGTAATTTTTTAGGATGATTAAAGTGAATTGATGACAAAGTGTGCTTGAAAGCAAGCTTAACTGATAGTGAGCTTATTGGGAATGTAGATGTTCATGAACACAGAGGCAGTGGCCAGTGTGATGTAACCAAACTGTCTCAGTGCTTTGCTCCTGTACAGGAAATTCTGTAGCTAACCTGTAAGTCAAGGTAGATGCCAGTATTGCGAATTGACACTACTGAGCTTGCCTGCTGTCTGCATCAAGAAATAAGAGAATATTTTTACTTCCTCAAACTGTTTTGTATTTGAGGAGTTTGGTCAGCATTTGGTTTATGTATGGTTTAAAACAAAATTGTGGGTGATGGTGATTCTGAACTTGAAAATCTCTGGGTTCCATTCTGATCTGTGCGCATGCGTAGTGGTTTCTTGAATCCAGAACGAAATTTTTCAAGTTTTAATGGACTGTGCTAAAATACAAACTTTTGCATCATATACACTACCATTTGTTGTACACATGGACGAGAACCCTCCAGAAGTGTCCGGATTTAAAAAAAAAAAAAATTAAAAGAATTACTGAAATTAGGTGGAAATTTGCTGAATTTTCACTATTATTGAAATAATTATTAGTAAACACTGATTTTGTTTTGTTTTATGGCAGTTTATTATGTGTTTCTATTGGCGCCGATACGTTACGTTACATCAAAGGTTCAGGAAATTATCTGTTAGCAGTTCTCATCCTTTTCTACACAACTAAGGTGAATTTTGACAGTTTTGTACATTAAAAGGTCGGTCATTTTCAGCTATATTTCACTGAAACCAAATGGAATTCAGATTTCAACCAAAAAAAAAAAAAACTTTGTCTGGGTCATTAACGATCAGATTCACCACAGTCGTTATCCGAAAAATTGTCTGAAGAATTTATACTGTCAGTAATGGCTGAAAAGATGATCTTTTATCACTGTCACCTGAGCCCCTGCGCACACAACAGATGATGATAAGTGTAAGTTAGGTGCTCAACTACTTGCAGTGTAATATGAATATTTAACCTTCGCAGTGTTTTGGGCCACAATATGATGTTGTTTTTTCTCCTTGTCCACTATTGATTGGACCACGATACCATTTTTGTTTCTTCTGGGACCCCAGTTGCTAAGCCCACATTAATATTGTTATATTAAGGGTGGCCAAACTTGTTTAATGTTAGAGCCACATATGATAAACTTCAGATATTCAAGAGCCATAAGATATGAACAAAAGTTACGCGTTTTTAATGCTTCATGGACATTTTGTTACAAAAAATGTTTAGAAATATTAAGAAATATAATATGCATTCAAAAAAGTACTTAGTCCTGTAGGCAGTTTTTCAAACTGTTAATACCAAAGGTTTTCAAAATCTTGACTGATGATTTTTTTAGCTAGCTAGCTAAACTGAATGCATTAAATACTGTATGAAGTATGGGAACATCTTAGAAAAACGTTCAAATTTGCATTACAGTAAGAAAATTAAACTGCCAAAAGCGAAACTTAAAGGGTTCTAAAAAGAAAGAGAGAGAGATTTCCATGAGCCGTGGGGTATTCAAGGCCAAAGAGCCACACATGGCTCACGAGCCATGGTTTGGCCATCCCTGCTTTATTATGTCAATGGTATGGTCATGTAAGATTTAATTTTTTTTACTCTCACTGCTCATAATTTTACAGTTTCTCTGACTCTTAATTCCTGTCATTAGTTCCAACAAAAAAATGGCAAAGAACACTCCATTGAAATTATTTTTCTCTCTCTCTCCTCCGTCTTGATTTTGCCCCAAGTTGTCTTAGAATGACTGAAAAGAGGATATGTGCGTGTTTGTGTGTAATTTTACCTTGTAATTTGCATGCATGCAAGAATAATGGTGGGTGCTCTAGCAGTAGAGGAAGTGGGGACTTGCTAGTAATACTTGCAATGTGTTAAATTTTACTTGTTTCCCCCTCCCACTGCTTCTCCCCCCCTGAGAAAAGTTCAGCCTTAAAAACACCTGTCAGCCCTGGGGGTGAGGCCAAGAAGAAGACTATCATGATTGAAAGTTCAGGGCAGCAGGGGCTACCTTTATGATGGGGCACCAGAGAATGGCAGGAGCTCAGGGCGTTTTGTACTGGGGTAACGGGGTGAGAAACACACTGAGAGAAATTACTTGAGGGAAGGGAAATAATGGCCAGCATTATTAGAGGAGCTGAGATAGCCAGGAGGCAGAAACTAAATGGAAATACACATATTTTAATGGATTTTTTTTTTTTGTCTTTTTTGTTTTGCTTCTGTTTCAGGGTGGGATTGGGAATGTAAGAGGGGAGGAATGGGTGAAGTGGAAGAAATTACAGTGTCTTTTGCTGCAGAAATTATTAGGATGCTGTTTTCTGAAGTGAAATTTCGCCTTTCACTGGGTCAGGGACAGATATATACAAGTCAGCCCTCAAAGCAGTCGCCGTATCAGAATGTTTATATTGCCATATTACAGGAAGTCACCCTAATGCATGTAAATACAGGGCAGGTCAGAAGTGACTTACCATAACGTTATTTCATTAATGGGTTCTACAGTATATATGTCACGTAAATGAAGTGTACACCAATTTTTTTTCTCTTTTTAGCGTTGGATCAAGTAGGACTTTTTAAAATATTTTTTTTATTCTATCAATATTTTATTCAGGTGATGTACATTTAAAGGGCATAGTGTACAAATAAAAGGATATTCAGTTAAAGGCTGTGGATGTAAGTTGAATATGGACATCGAAAGACAATACATTTTGATAATACAGTGAAATGGTCTTATTATTGTAAAAGTATTCATTATTGGTAATGTACATAGAATGACATAGTGTACAAATAAAAGCATATTAATTTAGCAAAAGCCAGTGTATGTAAATTGAAAAGTATAATAATTTAAAAATGGACATCAGAAGGTAGTGTTTTATCATGCACCAATTATTTTTCAGTTTAATGAATTGCACATCAAGTAAATTGAAAATCAAGATCAATGTTCAAGATGATCTCCATTTTGACCCTAAACCGAGTTGGCACCTCTCAGACACAGAATACGTGAACAGTATTATGGTGCAGTAACATTGGCCCACACTGTATGCATTAGTATGAGCAATGTACATGTATCAGAATGGAAATCATGTCAAAAGACATTAACAGGAACTGAACAGTCAGTGTCAAAATGTGTTACGGAGAATGTGTTCAAGTCTTTGTTTTAGGAGGCTCTGCCATTGGCATTTACACCTCACTTTTTTTGTTTTTATTTTTCTTGTTCCTGTTTTTTGTGGTAGGGATAGGTTTTAGAATTTTGCCCAAGCAGCTGCCTCGTTCGGCCTGCTTTTCTTGACTTTTAACTGCCAAGGTAAATTCAATGTGCACACATGCCCTCTGAGTTTTTCATCCTTATCCGAGAAGACTAGGTGCTCGATCCTACCTACCATTGGATCAGGGACCAGAAAATGTGAGAAAAATCCCCAAATTCCAACATGCCTGCACCGACCGGGATTCGATCCCAGTACTTTCGGCATGAGAGGCAAGCACCTTGCCTCTAGACCAACGTGTCCCACATTCTTATGGCCCTTTAATGGAGTTTATCCTGGGGTGTTTTGCTAGAAACTTGGCCGCTAGAGATGACAATCCCAACTTAAACTGAGAACATTCAACATGATGTGCATTCACATCAGCCTGGGCTGAAATACTGTAATTGTTGCTGTCTGGCCTAGTGAAGGAAATTATTGAAACCAGAAAGCAATTTAACACATGGAGTGTTTATCAGCTGTTTTTGTTTTCCAAAGTTATGCAAGAAGAAGTGGGGAGGCTTTACTTGAAGCCTGTACACTGTACCAGCAAAATTGTACCCATTGATTTTTTGAGCTGCTTCTACCTGTTGAAATCACTTTTATTTGTGTTTCTTACTTAACCTCTCTTTCTCTTCTCTGTCCTGTTTCCTTCTTTCATTCTCAGTTCCTCCTCCTCCCCCTCCCCTTTACTTGAGAGTGTCACTGAAAAGTAGGATTAGGAAGGTTAATAACAAAAGGTACAAACTAACTGAAATCTTTTATCCTCTTCCTCCCCCTCCCCTTTACTTGAGAGTGTCACTGAAAAGTAGGATTAGGAAGGTTAATAACAAAAGGTACAAACTAACTGAAATGAGGGAGAGGCCCCTCTTTTATCCTCTTCCTCCCCCTCCCCTTTACTTGAGAGTGTCACTGAAAAGTAGGATTAGGAAGGTTAATAACAAAAGGTACAAACTAACTGAAATGAGGGAGAGGCCCCTCTTTTATCCTCTTCCTCCCCCTCCCCTTCTAGGAAAATCTGAAGTTTTAAAACCTAAGGGTGGGTGTGAGGTCCTTGGGGGGAGGGGGGGGGCAGGGGAAAATAAGGTAGCAAGAAACCCAGGCAGGCAGGCTTCACTTCTTGGCTGGTGTTATTAAAGTCTTGCTCAGTTTGGCCCCTGGGGGTGGCTGGGCAAAAACTCAGGCAAGGGATCAATACCAGGGAGTAGGGCTGATGAAAGCATAATCGCCGCTGGCCCCAGGCCATGTACCGCCAGTGCACACCAAACCCATTATTACTGCCCGCGGAGAGAGGTTAGAAATAAAAGGAGTAAGGATGGTTAGATGAGATAGATAAAATTGCCCCTGGCATTGTAATTTAGGTGGTGTGGCTCAGACAGTTTTGAAACTCAAGATTTTTTTTCTTCTTCCTTTTTTCGCTTCTTCTTTCCGTGCTTTCTTTTTAATCTTGTTTGTTATTTATGAAGATTTGTTTTGTTGTTTTTTTGTTTTTTGCTTCGTGCGTCATCTGTTGCAGAGAGCGCACATTAGAGAGAAATACTTTTGTCTGAGTGGACGCTTCAGGAGATGAGTTTCAGGTTTTATATTTTCAGACGAGATTTTATTTGAGGAGGGGGTGGGGTTTCCTCTGTGCTGTTTTTTTGTGTCACTGTGCAAGATGTGCTTGCAAAGGGCAAATTTTTGGTATTTATGCCAGTTTTGAAATTTTAGTGTTGAAGAAATGATTATATAGCAGGGGTAGCCAAACTGCAACTCTTGGAAACATGTTGGCTGGGGTGGTTTTTTTTTGTTTTTTTAACAATTTGGTACCGTACACATGTGTACTTTATGGTTACTGACACTAATAAAAAAAACTGCACACATGAGTAAATAGTGTTGCATACACATATTTCTTAATGTTTATATAAAATTTTTGTGACAAAATATGTATGTAACAATAAAAACGCATGTGTAAATTTTGTTCATATTTTGTGGCTCTCAAACATCTGAAGTTTATCGTATATGGCTCTTACATTAAGCAAGTTTGGCCACACCTGAAATACAGTATACACACATGGCTATCTGTTAGTGTTAAACTGTTTTCCTTTTTCTTTCTCCATTTTATATTCTATGAAAATCATGCTTTTCATGTGGTCATGAAAGGCTTTTTAACCGCTTAGTCCCTAATCCTACAAAATATATTGCTCAAAGAAAGACGTTAAAGTGCACATGGACACATTTTACAAGACGGGGAAGTTTACTATATTTTTACTATTTTTCTTGATTTTGATCTACAACTGAGTCAAACAGAAGAAAGTGTTCTGACATTTTGAGGTGGAAAAGGAGCATTTTCTTCGAGTAGAATTAAAGAATATGATAGGAAATTTTGTTTTGTGCCCCAATTTACACATTGGTAATCAAAACACAGCTTTAAAAATTATATCTGTATTCCTCGAGTCAGTGGGCCAACTAGTATTACATAATTTCTGCAGTTTTTCCTGACATTGATGGACATTGATAGGGTCTCCTCCTGTCCTATTGGTCCGCAATGTTCTGGCTATTGTTTATTTCTCTCCCAGCACAATATGACTGATATCATGACATCATACTTTCTCCGTTCTCAGACTCAAAACTGTTGTCACATCAATAATTTCAGAATTTTTAATGTTTTTTTTTTTTTTTCAGGAGGAATGCCTGGACAGCCAAGAATGGGAGGTCCACCCATGTAGCATCGCCACTTCCATCATCATGTCATCATCATCATTGTCATGGTCATCATTTGACATATTTCATGTTTTCATCGTCAGATTGCACTCTTGGTTTTATATTCTCTTCCTGTTAAAGTGTTTTGTAAAATCCGGTTTGATTGTAAGAGAGCAAAGAGTTAGATTTATTTTTCTTCTGAACATTTTTTGATTTGAGTTTAAAATGCCGGCTTGAATTTTGATCTTTACAAGTGTGGCAGTGATTCATTGATTGTTTGCCACATTTTGTCAGTGTTATTTCTAAAAGCAGGTGTTTTGTGACATCAGGAAGGGATAAGGGGCCATTTTGTAAAGTGGGTATGTTCGATTGTGACTTTTTTTTTTTTTAAATGCACGCACACTTCCCATCCGGTGTGTGCCTTTAAATAGTTTGGGTCCCCTCCCGGCCTTGTACAAGCATATATTTATGCCCATTAAAATTTTGAATGTCCTTGATAAGGCTTCGATACGTATGTACTTGCATGTATTTTGAAGCTCTTAAATGGCATTTTAAACAAACTATTTGTTGTCTTGTTTCATGAGAACGAAGCTCGTATTTGATTTTTTTTTATGTAGTCCTACAGTCTGTTTTGTGCAGGAACGGGAATTCTCTGGAAATTTCCTGAATTCCCGATTATTTTCTTTTCCCTGAGTTGGAAATTTGCCCAGATACCACTTTATAAGACGGCAGATAATAAGCTGTTGTCTGATTGGCAGTCATGTACGCTTTAAACTGCTTTTATGTGTACAAGATATGTTGTACTATGTGTAGGAAGGGTTTGGTGGTGACTGACATTGAATGTCAAAAGTTCTGGTAATTTTTCTGCTAGTAGTTCTTATCCCTGTTTGATGAAAAGACCGAACAGTACATGTAATTAAACACATTCAGTTCATTATTATAGTAAATGAAAAGTGTACCTATGAGTCACAGAATCCCTGTTTTTTCTCTCCTCCTCTTCCTCCTCCTTCTCTCCTCCCCCGAACATACATACTTTATGGGTAGTCCCCCAGGGAGAAAAATGAATTTATAGTGTAGATGTGGATATTGCTGCTGGAAGGTTCTCAGCCATTCTGTGTACGGTATACTGGAGATGTGTGTGATGGATGTGTGAAGTGTACGATATGTACCAAAATGGAGTTGCCTGTTATTATATGTACGTTCTTCAAGTTTTTTTAAAATGGTAATAAAAAGTTGAAGATAAAAATAATTACATTGTGTCTATTGATTTTTTTTCAGATTCAAATGCAATGCATTCATTTCGTGCATGACTCAGTGATTGGAGATCACTTAATAGGTCTGGTGTATTTTATAAAATTTACGGAAATTAAAAAAAAAAAACTACTTTAAGAAGGTAGCCATATAAGTGGGTTCGCAAATAAACATGTAGAGAAGTCTAGCTCAAAGTGGCTAGTTAAATGAATAAATACAATGTAGATAAGTATGAAAGTACGTATGACCTGATAATAGTCTAGCAAATAAATACACGGCTGTCTATAAGGACTGTTCTGAGGATCGGACCCAATTGAAGTCTTTTATATCCCAGAATTGTCAGTTGCTGAATTCTGTATTGTCGGCTGTTCTCGAACCATTTTGGTCTTTTCATTATGAGCTGACAGTTTTTACAGTTCATTTTCAACAGCTGGTAAAAAAAAATAATAGAAACTGAGTGGATGCGTCATATACAAATTATTATGGCGTGCGTGAAAAACAGCTATAATTAAATAATAACGATATAATGTATAAAAATCTCAACAAATACAAAGGCAAGTAAGATAAAAACAAAGAAGAAAGAAAAAGAGATTTACTGAGAAAATATAATTACATGTATTAATTTATTAAAAATATTAGGAAATTATTGTGGGCACTTCTTGGTTGACTGGGCTTAGTATGACTATGATACCCCCCATTGTCTTTTGTTTTACTTCCTTGGGAAAGTTGTTGTTTTGTTTTTTTTGTGCATGCTTTACTAATCAAAGCTTTTCTTTTTGTTTTGTGTTCAATTGAAACGCTCTCATTTTGCAATCACCAAAATGGCAACGTGGAAGTCATACTGACAGTGACAGCAATGCAGATCCATGTTTTGGGTTGGTTTTATGGTTAGGGTTACGTATCATAAATCAATACATGTATCACTATCAGGCATGTGTTTAGAGTGAAATAGATCAAATGAAAGAGCCCATTTTTTCTCTCTCTCTCTCTCTTTCTTTCTCTTCCTCTCTCCTCCCCTCCCCCTCTCTCTCTTTCTCTTCTCTCCCTCTTCTCCCACTTTCTCTCTCTCTCTCTTCTCTCTCTCTTCTCTCTCTCTTCTCTCTCCCTTCTCTCTCTCTTCTCTCTCTCTGTCTCACCTTTGCAAACGAACCAAATAAACAATGGACGTGCCCTCTCGTTTGCCTTCGTCAGTTTCATGTATACAATATTATACATCATGCCATGTATTTTATGGCAACAAGTTGTCTCGATTTGCACATTAAAGCTTTTATAGTCTATGAGTTTTTAAAAATCTGACCTGAAGTTTATATTCTATCTATATACGAGTCTGAGAGTGTCTACTTAACCGTGGACCAAAGACATTTTCCCCGTGCTAACATTAACAAAGTAACATCCAGTTCAAAACATAACAATAGCGTTTTTGCAACTCTTGTGAATCTGAAGTAGGAAAGAGCAAAGAGTTGGTTTTCTTGTGTATAAATATAACAAAATCTGAAACTTCAAACACAGAAAAGAAAATAGTCCCATGATTCATTGCTGTACAGTAACAACAATATAAATTAAGACTATATTGAAACGTGTCCATTTTCAGCTGATCACACTGTAGGCAAATGTTCACCGGGAAAATTACCATTCCGTTTTCCTCTTCCCCGCAGGGACAATACTGTGTAAAATGAATGAAAATTGTACGGGTCAGCGTTTGCCAGCGGCCACACATTTTCCTCTGATATTCGATGTTGAAACAAAATTGCCCGGGGCGAAAGCGATTTTGGCTAATTGACCAACTCGTGAAATCTGGCCCCAGCGTCCTGTATTCACGTATTCGAATGATGGATTGATAATGTTTCGACGTCGGAGAGCGAGTACCGTGAATTTGTGACCGGTCTGGTCTACTCGGTAGTTAAGTCGGTCTTGGACATAAAACTGAATCACATTTGGACGGTACACGTATTTGGGGACACTGTGGTCTAGAGGCAAGGTGCTAGCCTCTCATGTCGAGGGTGCCGGGTTCGAATCCCGGTCGGTACAGGCATGTTGGAATTTTGGGATTTTTCTCATATTTTCCTGTCCCTGATCTCGAGGCTCGAGCACCTAGTCTTCTCGGATAAGGACGAAAAATTCGGAAGGCCCCTGTGCACGTTGCGCACGTTAACCTTGGCAGTTGGAAATCGTGAAGAGCAGGCCGTACAAGGCTGCTGCCCCGGGCTAAAAGTGAGGTGTAAATGCCAAGGGCAGCGAACCTCCTAAAATAAAGACCTAAACACGGTACAGTACATGTATTTAGGCTGGCCTGAGTTAATGTTTGTTTGCTTAGTTCAAGAACAACATTTTGCGCAGTCAAAGAAGAGATACCAGGGAACTATTAACCCATTTGCTGCCTAACCCTACTGCTGTTCCTTCCTTTAGACTACCAGAATACATGTACATGTATTGGGTAGAATACTAGAAAGACAGCAGAAAATAGTAAAACACTAAAATTAGGAGTACCAAACATGCCGGAACAATGTCGGCCGATAGATCTGCCTGACGGCACTTTTACTTAGCATGAAAAATTGAAATGGTAGGGCCGTTATTTCGGCCGTGCGGCAGTCTTCTGCCACATATGACGGGCCGATATATCGTCCCTGTGGCAGCTCTACGGTTAACTTAAATGCGACCTAATCACCTGATCGAGGAACTTGATCACATTTTATGAAAGTATTGAAAGGCTTCTTGTTCCTGTAGTTGTTAATGTGAACAAATCTCTCTCTCTCTCTCTCTCTCTCTCTCTCTCTCTCTCTCTCTCTCTCTCTCTCTCTCTCTCTTTCTCTCTCTCTCTCTCTATTTCTTCTCTCTCGTTCTCTTTCTCTCTCTCTCCCTCTCTCTTTCTCTCCTTTCTCTTTCTGTCTCTTTCTCTCTTTCTTTCTCTCTCTCTCTCTCTATTTCTTCTCTCCCTCTCTCTCTCTCTCTCTCTCTCGTGCTGTACCTGTTTCCTTAGAACTAATCATGAACAAACTGTTGATCAATTCCAAAGGACTGGAGATCCCATTTGATCCAGGTACATAGCGTACCTGTCGGTCGGCTGTTGGAAGTTCGTTACGATTACTAGCCTATTGGGGCTGCCTTGAATTCAGTTTGACAGAGCTTCCAACAGGCGACATGTGTACGTGTATCGCGTAGGTGAAAGTTTTCGATGTAGACAAGAGACACATTACATCATCAGGCATTAATACATGTAACTGGCTTTGTCTGATCAATCATGAACCTGTCCACGTGTATTCCCACAACTACTACAGATGACATTTCGCCATCTTGGTTCTTGTTTGTTCCAACTCCTCTTTTTTTGCACAACTGATAATTTTGATATTGTTGGAGTCAGAATGAATCGAACTGTGAAACAGCTTGAGAAGAAGTCCCCTTAGGAAACGATACTTTTTACCGGAACTGCGTTCCACACTACATGTATACACTACTTCTACATTCCCTCGCCACTGTGTTAAAGGATCAAGCACTATAGTGTAAGTACATGTGTATTACTAAAAAGAAAAAACTTCTTTGCTCTGATAAAATCTGTGATCACATGAAACTTCAATCCTCGATTTCTCAAAAGTTGACGGAAGGGAGTTGGAATCTGGTCATGGCCGAGGGGACGAAGTGTGACACCAGGCATTTTCATTTTAAACAAGTGTCAAAGTGTGCATATACCTCTTACGCTTAGTTCTACCTACCGGTACTAAAAGACCTCCAATTTTTCAGAAAATGGAGATAAAATAAGCAAGGACTGAGGTCACGATGGAGTGTTTTGTTGTTTTTTCCCTTGAACTCGTACAGGGATTTTATTTGTTCTATTGATTTAAGGTACATTAAAATTGTTTTGTTTGTACATGTAGTTGTTGTTGTTGTTGTTGTTTTTTTGTTGTTTTCTTTTTTAAAGTATGACTAAAAAGGTACATGTAATATTTTAAGATAAGAATGCTTTTCAAATACCGGTAAACTTGGACCGACTTTTATATACATGCATAATTATATGTATTTAATTTTTTTTTTCTCTCTCTCCTGTAAACTTTGACCCTTCTTCCGCACGGTTTTATGACAGAGCCAGATAATGTATGTTTTCTGAATTTGAGAAACTTGCGACATGTTTGACAATATTTCACACAATAGGACTATGAGGCACCGCCACTTGAGATAAGGAATGGTTTTAGGTTCAAAGCCCATTCTGGCGGTTGCACCATTTTACCAAGCGATATTTTTTTTTTATAATACTAGATGAGGTAGCTGGCATTTTCCGGGATAAACTTGTGAACCCGCCGTTCTATACCTCTCTCTTTTTGGTCTAGAAAGCTTCCCATATTCTACAGTCTTACTACTAAAGAGTTCATGCGCAACACAGCACTCGCACTCATTTCTGGTAGGGAAATTGCGCGCAGGAAATTGGACGCGTATTAATATCGGTTCTATTCGTTTCCGGTGCCGTGGGCTTATTTCAGGGGGCCAAAACAAAGATCATTGTGTTTTACATGTTTACAACTTTAAAAAAAATTTTTTTAATCTGAAACTTGATTCAACACAATCAGTTGATACAAAAGCCATTGGGCTCGACTGGTTAACACTTAAGAAAATTAATTTTATCATTTCTAAAACTGTCATTGAGGCTGTAACGTCGAGGAAAAAAAAGGGCCAAAATTGCACCACAATGAATTACTCCCGCCACAATTTTTATTTTATTTTTTATAATAAGATATAAAATAATCCATGTTATTTACAGTGTATATTTATGCGATATAAAATGACATCACGTGAGCGGTGTCACGAATATTTAAGGTGATTCATGTCGTGATATAACAATAATAACATTAACAATGTAGAAAGGTGTCTCCTCTGAAATTGATATGATCATACAGTTACGCCTGAAGTAAAATTGACGTGATGGCCAACCTGCTCCCACCCTCCTCTTCTGAGCGTACATAAAAATCCCTTGCCGTATAAATTAATATAGCATTGAAATTCGATATTTTACAATGTATGTAAAACAATATTCACAGTGATCGACTTTGGCAAGACTAGTTGAGGTAGGCTACAAGAAAGTCATGATTTTCTGCTTCACCATTATTAACGGTGGTTCAGTCCAGTCCTAGCGGGCAGCACATCAGATGACTTCCGTTGCCTACGGGCACCTGGCAGAGGGAAATTATAGAGTTTGGCTCTGTCCCAGCCGGTGGAGTTTGGTCAAGTCCATTCGTTTTATCCGGCGGGCTTAGATATGGTGGTGACTGACAGAGCAGTTAAGTTTATACACCGTAGCCAGTTTACTGCACCATGCAATGATCTGAACAGAATTGTTGATACAATGCTTGTTTATATTTTAATACCTGTATACATTTGGGGTTCAGGGGCGAGATATAAGAAGGGCGTCTTCAAGAAAGTAAATAGCGGCCTCAGCGCTTGTTTATTCTAATTTCTATCTCCATTTGTTTAAAAAAAACTGAAGATCTTTAAAATGGTGCCGGGTTCGCATGCCGGCCGGTGGAAGCATGTCGGAATTTTGGGATTTTTCTCATATTTTTCTGTCCCTGATCCTATGGTAGGTAGGATCGAGCACCTAGTCTTCTCGGATAAGGACGAATAATTCGGAAAGCCCGTATGCACGTCGCCCACGTTAAAGATACCTTGGCAGTTGGAAATCGTGAAAAGCAGAGCGAAAAGACCGCTGCCCGGGCAAAATTCTAAAAAAAAAAGGAATCCCTACCACAGCAAGAAAAATAAAAACAAGAAATGTGAGGTGTAAATACCAAAGGCAGCGAAACCTCCTAAAATAAAGAGCTGAACACAAAACTTCTGGTCAAACACGTGCGCGATACAAGATCTCTATTCATTTTGGGAGTTGGGGGGGGGGGGGGCAATCCTTTGTATACAATTGAAAGACTCAGTTCTAGATCTTTTTTTCAGGCAATCGCTCCCACAGGCTCCAAAGTTTCGTTCATCACCCCCTTCTCTCCCCCCCCCCCCTCCCACCACACACACACACACCAACCAAAATCCCTACTTAAACTCAGCAGACAGGTTTCACAAGAAGATAATAAAACAAGTAAAGTGAGGTGTAAATGCCAAGGGCAGCGAACCTCCTAAAATAAAGACCTCAAAACAAATTCACAAGAAGATAAGATTGTCACTGGTCATTGGTCCCATAACCCACCAGAGTCGTAGGGGGCGCTGCAGTGACGAACGCTTCACCAACTGGCTCCACCTGTGGCGGTTGTGGGCGAGTGCCTGGGTTGTGGGGAAAGCTCATCTTGGTCCATTCCGCAATGTTGTCTGCCCATTTCTTCCTCGGTCTGCCTCGCCTTCTCTTCCCCTGCACTGTTCCCTGTAGTATGGTCTTAGAGAGCCCATCTGATCTTGTCACCTACCCATACCTATCTGATCTTCCTTTTCTTGACTGTGCTGAGCAGATCTTCATAGTGCCTTAAGATTGCACACACGTTACATTGTTAAGTTTTCCGAAGCCTTTTCAATGACAATAGGCGTGTTGTTTATTCATAACAAGACAGAAAGCATTCTTTATCAAATGCTCCACAAAAAACAAAACAAAAATTATTTTAAAAAAAACATGTAGGCCTTTTCTGTTCTTAAAACCCGTGATCTTGAACAAGTCAATGGCTGCCCGTGTAGATGCCCCTTAATCGCACCTCTTCTTCGTTCCCACCCCCCTTGTGGCCCCTTTCTTTGCTTTTGGCCCCCCTGGAAATCAAAATCCTCCCCCTATTCCCCAGGGGGTACGATATCGCCCGTGTTGAGAACCAGTGTTCTAGACCATGCCAAAGTCAAAATTCTAAAACTGAGGTATTGAGCTAAAAGTGTTTTTCGTGTATGGTACAGATTTGAAAACCTCAGCTCTGACAAGGTACCTCGCAGTCAGGACTGTCTTAACTCATTGTGTGCCAATGACCAATATATCGGTTCTCCCGCTGGTCATGTCTGTGCCAATCACCGATGTATCGGTGCACGAGAATACGAGGCTATTTTGGTTTCTGGAAGAAAGAAAGTCGACTTTGTATTAATAGATGTCGCTGTAGTTTGTCTTCATTCATCTCTCCCACTATTAATAATTATCTTCCTGTATCGGCAAATGTAGAAAAATTCATGGCACACAAAGAGTTATCATCATTATGGGCCCCTGGGCAAAGCGCGGGATTTTTTCCCCTTCTCAAAAACCAGTGTAAATCTGCCTGCATGGCCCCCTCCTAAACCCTTGGAGCCCCCGGGCAACTGCCCAGTATGCCCATGAGTTGAGACGGTTCTGCTCACAGTCCTGGACTACCAATCTGCTTTGCACAGAAGACGGTGATACAATCCGAGACACAGAATACCGAGACGGACCATTCTTTCTTTCACTGTATGTCCACAACTCGCGCGCGTATAAACACGGTGAGGACCACTCACAGAGCTCTGCGGTACTAGTCCTTTTCGTTCAATTATGAAGGGGTGTGGTGCGGATTGTTGCACTGTTGACATGGATGATACGCGCTCAAGTCGACGGGCAGAATTGGCGAATTGAACCGTCTCGGTACCCTGTATCTCGGATATAATATTCGACGATCTTTATACACGAATAGTACTAACTACTATCGTATACAGTTTGTTTTGGAGCCCAAGTGGACCAAAGCATGGCAAAGAACTAACCTCTTCAGTTACAAGGCGTGAACGCTTTATTTGGAGTTAACGTCTTGTTTGTCTAAAGTGTCCTACAGGGTTCACACAGGTCCTTAAAAGTCCTTAAAGTCCTTAATTTTCATAAAAGAGAAAATAAGTACTCAAAAAGTCCTTAAATTCTGAAAATGTTGCCAAAGTCCTTAAAAAGTCCTTAAAATTTATATCTCAGCTGAAACATTTGAGGTTCAAATCTTCCAATTGCACAGGGGATAATTGGTGCTTTGAAGTAACTGAACTTTTCAGAGTGAATTTACTGTGTTAATTGAACTCTGGATACAGAAACATTCCGTTTTGAAGAGTGCTGCACACCACTTGTATAGTTGTAATATTTCTTGGTCACAGGCACACAGGTCCTTAATTAGTTTAGTGTGAGTCCTTAGGAAGTCCTTAAAAAGTCCTTAAAATTACTTTCTAATTAGTTTACAAGACTTTGTATGAACCCTGGTCCTAACCATTAACTTGTCCTCTTAGAATGACACGTACTGAACTGTTATACACTATTTCTACAGGCCTTCTCCATTGTGTGTCATGCAGATTTGATGTGTAATTTGGAAGTATTACTAAAAATGTTTAAAAAGGCGTAGCTCTTAGAGCTATGAGCACATGAAACTTCAGTCGCCAATTTCTCAAAAGTTGATGTAAGGGACTTAGAACCTTGTCATTCTGGGGGGACGTAGTCTTGTCGCAAACCTGAGCCTCCTTAGCCTGTAAACATTAACTCTAAACCTAACGCGTTGTTCTGAGCCTTTCATTCCAAATCACACCTGGCGTGACACGGATCATCAATCTGTAAGTCCTCGGGCGTGGTGCGGTTCCTCTAATGCCACGGCATAAAGTTTCTCTGCACCAATGTGTTAAAAATGTGTTCAATGAGAAGCTGAGTGGTCGCCCCCCTGGCTCTATACCTTGTGCATTTTAGACATAAACTGTATTGAGCGCGGGTATTTTGTCTCCAGGCAGTGGAGTAAGAGAGGGATATGTGTCTTTTTTCTGAGCAATGTTTCTAAGTTCCACACAGGTGATAAAATGTGATGTAAACAGTGAGTTAACTCCTCACTTTGCGACCTCTAGTGGAGCCAGACTTGCTCAGTGCAACGATGGAAAATGACATTTTTGTGGGGGTTTTTTTTGGTCAGATGCTGAAATAGGTTGTACAATGGAATGTTAACTTGCGTTTTTAACCAGCAACCCATAATTTCTTCATAGTGATTTAGCTCGCTTTTCCCGTGGACTCTTCATGTATTTCTTTGTTTCTTTTTCGTTTCTTTTTTTTTTTGCATTACACGTTGTTTGCATTGAGTTACATTTTCCAATGTTAGTACGAGGCTAACCTGAGAGATGACACTGCTCAAATTTGAGATTTTGAAAGCCCCCACCCCTTTCCCCAAATAATTTTTTCGCAATTCATTCAGATATATTCATCTCTCTTGGCTTTCCCTGGTCTCGGCAACTATTGGGCTACTTCTGCTTGTACTTTTCTTTCGTTTATATGTCCTTCAATCATTTTTTGTTTTCAAAATCCCTCTTCCAACAGAAATAGGAGTTGGAGAGTTTATCCCTGTTCTGCTGACAGGCCATCCGTCTGTCAGTGTTTCATATTACTCTGTCATCCAAATGTTTGCCAACTCGTTGTTGTTATAGGTCGTGCATTTATCCGAACTTATTCAGTTTGCCTTTATGTGGAAATGAAAAATGCCTGTTTTTTCTGACTTTACTACCGTATACATGTTAGTGTTCTCGATTCCCTACTTGATATAAAAAATAAAAAAAAACATATATTATCGTATTAATCTTCCTCCTCCCCTCCCCCACGTTTCAAAAGACGCTTGCCCCAAACAATGTGGATGAAACGCGCACACGCTTGAGAGAAGAGTTGTGATTCTCGTGGGCACTATAAGCTTTTTGGCGTGTATATTTCTACTGCCCCCCCCCCACCCCCAATTCGCGCCCACTTTTTTGTGTGTTTACTTCTCCCTCTGGTCCTCCTACATGACTACACATTACCGTTTTCATACCTATGCAAAGCATTCATACGTTCAGATCAAACTACCGGCAGCTATGTGCATGCCTGCCCTGTGTCTATGAAAACAAACATATAGATGTACAGTGTACCATGTATTATAAATAATGAGCCCACGCGCCGCAGTGTCAAACCATACCGGCAAACAACCAGCCCATCCCTCTATATAATGGGAGCTATGTTGCTTTCACTTGCCCAAGGCTGTAGATAGTCCAAAAACACGCCACGCCCCTCAGGGTAAGAACTTTATCTGCCAGCCCCGCCATCTTCCCCGTCCCCCTAGGCAACGCGTAAACTTCCAGCCGGGTTCAGTCTCGTTTCCTATGCACGCCGGCGGCTCTGCGCATGCGCAAGGAGAGTGGCCGGAAGGCATGCCAGAGTATTTACGTACGAGCTTGCGAGAATGAATTCAAAGTAAGTGCCCGCGGTGATCTTTCAAACCGAATAATGCAAATCATAGCCTGCGTGCCCTCAGGAGTGGAAATTTAATCATGGAAAGAGGGGAAAAGAAATGTCAGTTTTATGCCTGGAAGGAATATAGCATCTTCTTTCGCATTTTTTTTTCTTTGGCTTTTCTTTAGCTCAGCTCAAACTTCTTCCAAAGCTCTCCAAATCTAAACCTTCGCATTGTGACGGGCTTTTCATCCCCGCCGTTTCTGCTTCTTGGAATGGAAAACTGTGCAGCCGTCGGCAATACACAGGCCTTTAGATCTATTCTTTTAGCGCTTTCATAAACTTTAATGTTTTTACATGCTTTTATACGCGCTGAAGAAGGAAGTTCGCTGTCTAATGAGTGATAGATAAATGCTCGAGACGCAAAAACATTCTATATGTGTAAGCCGTTTTGAAAAGCTGCTCTGGGTTTCTATGTTTTTGTCAACATGTGAATTTCCTATTACCTTTTATTTTCTATACAAAGTTCCTTTTCATTCTTTTGAATTGCAAGATTCTGTGCACTGCAATGCAAGGGCGTAATTATGGGGAATTGTGGGAGAGGTTTATAGAAAAGAATACACTTTTTTATACGAGAAAGCTGCTGCCTTTCATAGGCAGCTTTACTGGGTCTAATTGTAGATGAATCTTACTTGAAAACGGAAAGTTAGCGAAAGGGAACAGCCAAGTTCATCCACTGATGTTTTCTCAATGGTCATCAAGTGTACTTGAATATTATTTGTGACTTGGTGAAATTAGTCGCAAGTTTTGGACTGTTTCGATTGCTTTTCCCTTTTTCAATGTTTTTGTCAAGGAATTTTGGTTGACAATGCTGATGATGATGATGATGATAATGAGAAGGATGGGGAGGAGGAAGACGATGGCGATGATGATGATGATAATGACATGACGACCACGATGATGATAATGGTGTTGAAAAGAGGGGGGAGGGGGGGGGGTAAACAGGGGGCCAAGACTTCAAAATGAAAGCTGCTTGCGAAGTTTTATCATATATATGACTTTTTGTCAATAGAATGTAGCTCACAGATGCAAGACTGATCACCTGTAGCAAAGAAGCTGCCGCTGTGTCTGAGAATTCAAAGGAGGAAGACTTTACACCTAGGGTGAGAGAGAATACGACTACAAAATATGCTCCCCTACCCCTCCCCCAAGTACAAGTGCTGGGCTCACAAGCTGATGACGCAGTGGACAGGTATTTTGGATGAATGTTACTACAAATACGTACGTCCCCCAAGTTTGTGTTGTTGTTTTTTTTGCGCTAGGGATACGTATATTAAAGTCTTTTTGTCACTCGAGAGCTAGAGAGCTCCTTCCGAAATACTCTTAACAATAACCTTAATTACTTATTCTTTCAGATTTGCTTTTTTATTTTCCTCTTGTTGTTTGGTTGAACGGGTAGGGGGGCAGGGTTAGGGATTCGATCAAGTTTAAGGTTGAGGATAAGGACGAGGTTAGGAACAGGTACGCGTACGTGCGCAACCCCAGCGCAAAAAAAAAAAAAAAAACTCGGCGTGCGTACATACTTATAAACAACAGCTTTTTTGGATATTTTCAAGCTATTTGTTTATCCTGCTGATAGGAAATGGTGCACAGAGTGACGAATCTTCCACCCCGTATGAAGGGCATAGAAGGATTTCTCTTTCAAATTCAAACTCTCTCAACTGTGACCCCGCGAGTGTGGGATTTCCCCATTGTGACACTGGGTACTTGAATGACTAAGTCAATGGTACTACAGTTATGTAAGTACAGGAAAATGCGAAAAGCCTTGGGGACATTTAGTGCAAGGGTTCTCAACCATTTTCATCCCGTTTACCCCTTTGGTAACTTTTGGAAAGTAAATTGTTCAGTAATTTGAGTTACATTTCTGCCTCAATGAAATATAAGTAGGCCTAAAACAACTGACAAATGGGACATATTAAAAGTACATATATTTTTTCTAACACTATTATTTGAAGTTCAAATACCACCAACAATAATTTAAAAAACCGGACAGGTGAAATTTACCCTCTGGGTAGGCGAAATTTACCCTCTGGACAGGTGAAATTTACCCTCTGGGTAGGTGAAATTTACCTTCTGGGTAGGCGAAATTTACCCTCAGGACAGGCGAAATTTACCCTCAGGGTAGGCGAAATTTATCCTCTGGACAGGTGAGATTTACCCACTGAGTAGGTGAAATTTACCCTCTGGGTAGGCGAAATTTACCCTTTAAACAAGTGAAATTTGCCCTCTGGGTAAGCGAAATTTACCCTGTGAGTATATGAAACTTACCTTCTGGAAGGGCACAATTTACCCCTGGACAAGCGAAATTTACCCTCTGGGCATGCCAAATTTACCCTCTGGACAGACGAAATTTACCCTGTGGGTATATGAAACTTACCCTCTGGAAGGGCACAGTTTACCCCGTAGACGAGTTATATTAACCCCCTTTACAGGCGAAATTCCATCTATGCGTAGAGATAGAATGTTATTGTTTTGTTGCAATTTTGATTGTTGTTGTTTTGGGGCGGGTGGGGGTCGGGCTAGGGAGTGGGCATTCATACACGGAAAGTGGGCTGGGGTGGGCGAAAGAACCAAGAATGCACTTATTACATTAATATAAATTTTCCTGGTTAGAAAGGGTACGATTTTGATCGAGATATTTAGCTTTATGTAATATGTAATAATTAACTTGTATAGCTCTCAAATCCACCAAAAAAAATAAAAAAATGATGTTCTCTAAGGTGCTGAACTAAAATTAAAAACATGATTAACATGAAATCAATTCATCATGCTCCCACTCACACACATTAACAAACACTTGATCTACTCTCATCCTCAAACCTCTGAGACCAAAAGGGACATCATTCAGTTTCAATGAAAACAGTCCTAAACAATTCACTTTTGAGCCAATTTTTAAATGTGAGGATGTTTTCACTTTTCCTGGTGTCAACGCTGATGTTTGTTCCACAATTTAGAAATAGAAAAAGCCTTTTCACCGAGCGACAATCTGATTGTGGGTGTCTCAAGAAGTCTGGCGTCTAAATAAAGCTTCAAACAAATTCTGCCGATATATTTCACTAATTGTAGTTAGCTTTACACAGATTATATATTTTCGCTGTTGTTGCTGCTGTTTTTATTTTTGGGGGGAGCTTCATCCATGCGTGTAATTGAGCCAAAAAAGAAGCCTATAATTATATCTCTCTGCATTAATAAAAGAGGAATTTACGACAATGCAGCGTGCCAAGCCAGCAACCTTGCGTCAATTTGACGCAGATGTGTATACGATTTACGTAGGGATTATTACGCTTACCATAGGGGCGGATTCCTACATCAAACTGACGTTAATTAGATGTCGTAACCAGCGGGTCTACATAGGAAGAATGCCATTCCTGTGTGCACACTTGACATCAAGCCTAATGCATCGGTGTAGCTGGCTGGGTTCCTTTCTTTACCCCTCAGTGAACAGAAAAAATTACAACTTTCAAATTCTATATTACACATTTCTTACTGATGATGGCCTCCGGGGCGCTGCTGTATTATAGAATAGATCCAAATTTTGAAATGCTCGAAGGTTTCATTTTAAGTTTACATTATTAGAGGCTGTTGTTACTTGTACGTACGCACCCACGGCGTTTTGTGCTAGGGGCGCGCATGTATATATACCTATCCCTAACCCCGTCCTTATCCTCAACCCTAAATCTTATCCAATCCCTAATCCTGCCACCCCCTTTACCCTTTCAAACCCCCCCCCCCCCAAAAAAAAAAAAACAGGA